>MKGJ01000015.1:0-96214 GCA_002018255.1 Bretziella fagacearum | reverse complement strand
CCCCCCCTAGATACAAAACTCTATCATCTGTCTGTTGAGTGCCCTCTGGAGATCCATGATAATCCTACTAGTTGTAACAACAACAAAGTCCTCGTTAATCATATCTAGTGAGCACCAGCGCCCGCTTAACCATCACTAGACCGCCTATGTCACATCGGCCGACACTCCTCGTCTAATTCGGAACGGAAACCATCAGTATATTGAAGTCAAGTACCGCCTCCACCTAGCCAAAGTTCCATAATCTCTCGCTAAATTTCAACCTTTAGTATCCGAAAAATCCGCAAAATCCGCCAAAAACTCCACCGAGGATAGTTACAAGAGCCGGACACAGGTACCTATGCTGGCCAAACTGGGTCATCCGTCAGCTAGGAGATAACTGTCAAAGCGCGGCCATAATAGCGTCATAAGAGGTCAGGATAAGGCATGTTGAATGCGTAGAAAACAAAAGTCGGAAAGGAAATTGTCGGTCAGTCAGATAGGAAGAAGACAAAGGAGGAATACCAGGAGAAAGGCTGAAGGACTTGTAAGTAAATGTCTATTTACTAACCTCTTCTGGTTCACAAGCATATATCAGGATTAACTGTATATACCGTCTCACATGAACTTCTACCATCAAGTTTCAGGAAAGTTACCGTATCGGGGAGCCCAGCTGTTACGCACAGACAAACAAGAGATTCTTTATAATGATGGGTGTTTAGAGATAAACCCGAAGAGGCGAAAGTAGGTCATCAACGAATTGGACTTGCGACGTCTAGTACTGGTTCCTGTATCATAAGATGATGATTTGACAATTCATAGTGCTTTGATCGTCATCAGCCACAACCTCTAGCAATTTGGACATTGTTCAAAGAGATATTCAACTATTTTGTCTTGGACTTTGGAGTTGCATTAATCACAGCAATATCACACACAAGTCTAACCCCAAACACCAATAATAATGCCAAGATAAATACATACTTACCTATAAGGTACTTATGTAAGTACAAATATACTACCAAGGTCGACTTGGCTTATACATTGGATTCTCTAATCCTCAAAAAGCACAACTTGATCATTTCCAATCTTTGATTTGCCCTAAATATCCTGGCCCACAGCCTTTCAAACAAAGCCTTCCACAAGTGAAATCAAGTTCGAATAAAATGACTTCATTTCTCAAAAATCCTGTATCCATGCTTCCTCTCTATTTACAAAAGATATGATGTGCTTATAGGAAATTCCTACATGTTTGGAGATTCACATCTGTAGCCTTGGAATTTACACGTGACTCGTGAATACTTTATGACCTTTTCGTTGTTGCCTGGCCCTAGTGGTTTTAGAACTCGTCTAATACAAAGCAAAAGGCCCATTGGAGAAGCTTTCCCAGTAGTGTAGCTTCAACAGACTACACTACTTCCCGTTATCATGCTTACATCTTACATCCCTTCGCAATATCTTTCCCCCCTTCAAAAGACCAACCCTTGATTTGTTTTCCAGTGAAAGCCATGTATAACCCCAAGACAGGTGCACTAAATATGAACTCGAAGAGATCAAACCCCGAGTATAGATGTGTTACTACAAAGAGCAATTATACCAACATTAACCCGTGTATATATATCCCCACCCAAAACGCCGTCTATGTCTTAGAAAGATAAAGTACAAGCTACTACAAAAAGAAAAATCAAACGCCAAACAATATGCAAAGTATGCTGAACCATATATGTCAATCAGGAAAAAACAAAACCACCCATTTCCATTTTGTGACCTCAAGCTGACAAATCGTTATTACAACTCAGCCAAGTCAAAGACTCCTTCAAACCCTCCATTGATAAGCATTGCCGCAATGCTCCACCGATGACCTCGCATCTCATGTGCCTGGTACACCGATCCAGGCTCACAGCCGAGCACAATCGAAACAGCATTCAAAATTGTAAACACACCACAGTCATATCCATTGTCCTGCACTGGGGCTTCGATGCTGACGCGCTTCCACTCTTCATCAATGTACTTGTCACCTAGTAAATTCATAAGCCAGTCACGAACAGTCATGATCATACTAGGTGAACCACGGACGTTCATGCTATCCATGTGTGTAACCTTCTTTGCCAGAGGTTGAATAACAAGCAATGTCCAATGCGAATTCTTGCAAACTGGAACCAAAACAGTTTCCATCTTGGCAAAGCTTGCCGGCGTTACACCCTTTCGCCGTAGAGCTCTCTCGGTATTCTTGCCTCCGTTCTTGACAAGAGATGAAAAGAAGAAGGACCCCATAATCAAAACAGAGCGATTCTCTGACTTGGGATAGCCACTAGCACCACTACGAAGGTTGGCAAATCTATCCAACCAGGCAAGACTAGCATCAACAATAGCATCATTGAGCCATGCCCGCGGCTTAACAAGAGTTTCAAAGTCATGGCCAGTAAGAGGAGCCTCCGGACCAGCAACAGGAAGTATTGATCCATTAGAAATGCCTTTCTGAGCTTCCGAAGCTAGCTTTAAAGCTTCATGTGTGAAAATATCGGCACGTGCAGGTCTAAGGATACCGCTAGTACGCATGGTCAAATCTGCAGCCTTCCGAGCCAAGGCCTTGGCACGAATTTGTTCTTCAGCTGCCCGCGAGATGCTAGCAGCCGCAGCCTCGGACAGCGGTAGGCGTATCTCCTCATCGGAGTCATCATCAGAGTCGAGCAATACAGATACATCGTGGGTATTTGAAAGGGGAAGCGGGGAAACGGGAAGCGGAACCGGTTTGGCCACGTAGTCCCGGCAGTCGAGAGAGTCGGCAGGGATGAGATTGAGTTCTTCATCTTCATAGTCCGGAACAACAACCGAAATGTCGTCGCTGTCTGTTTCAGTAGTCGTTGCGGTCTCGCTATCGTTGTCGGCCTCATCATCGTTTTCGACCTGAGACTTCAAGTTCCAGTGATGGCGGTTCTGAAGACTGTCTGCACTTGGATGTAATTCCTTGCAAGGGACACTGGGAACAAAACTTTCACTTGTCTTAGCTTCTACGGCATGAGCAACAACGAAACTCGATGGAGTTTGTCCCTTGAGAATATCTGAAGCATCTCCCTGGGCATTGTGTACAGTAGTGACTTGGTCGACTGAAAGATTGATACCAAAGGCTCGAGAAAACGGTGGTAAATATTTGAGGAACTCTGCCACCCGTGCCAGTATCCTTCGGTCATCTGGTGCCATGACTGGTGACTCTTGCTTCTGCGTCAGAAATACCGGTATTCTCTCGTAGATGTGTGTCATAACCTCCTTAGTCTGAGAGACTAGTTCTACCAAAGATGCGCGATCTGTAGATTCGTAGTGTTTCGGAAGACGTATATCGGGGTTCGAGCTGCTATCGAGCAGCCTGGAGAGGTCGTCGAGATGTACAAGTAAGGGCGCTATTCTTTTCTGAGCTTGAATGATCTCCTCGTTGGAGACCAACTCGGCAGAGGCCTGTGGCATGTCGAGCGCAGATCGGAGCGCTGGGTAATCGGAATGTTTTTAATCGAGATTCAAGGTGGTGATGCGATAAAGAAAATAATTTAATAAAAAATGAAATCAAAGGCAAATCAATCGACCAGAGTGGATAGGGATCGATGACGTGCGTGTGTGCTGTGCTGTGCTGCGCTGTGCTGCGCTGTGTTGTGCTGTGCTGTGCTGCTTGCTACGGAGTGATGGAAAGTTGCATGTGGGTGGGTGGGTAACAACTATTTGTTGACTAGACAAGGCAGGGTAAAAGAAAGACTAAGAATCAAGATTAGGGTTACACGGGAGTTGCTATCTAACCAAGATTAGGCGACGACACAAGGGTTGACAAGTTGAAACAAAAAATTGATATCAAGCCTGAATTTACAACACAAGACTAGAGATAGAGATATTCACATACAAAATGAAATACACACTAAGAGAACATTGTAGTTGAAGAAAAACACTTTTTGCAAACCCTCCCAAGATATCATACTATTTCTGATATTCCAATTTCCAATTCCCCATTCCTTCCCTTGTGTGATGCGTGCAAAACCAACAACAAATCATGATGCACCATCCACCCTTTATATTCGTGACGTACGTACTCCGACTAACTGTCCAACGCTTGGGAGTCGGCTCCGCTCACAGTCATATCAGTATGCAGAACGAACGCAGCGGGGAACATGAAGACGACCATTATCTAAGTACAAGAGAAGAAAGAAACAAGAAGAAAAGAAAAGATTGCGCATAAAACAAGGAAAGACGACGCAGACTCTAGCAAATAATAGTTTAGATGTCATCCTCGTCAGAGAAGACCTCCTCACCACGCTTGCGGCGGGCCATACGCTCCTTCTTCTTCTTGCGGGCCTCGCTGGAAGAAAGCTTGGCCTTCTTCTTGGCAGTAACAATCTTGTTACCCATAGCATCGAATTTTTCCTCCTCCTCGCCCTCATCGGCCTTGAGACGGGGACCCGAGCCTTGACCCTGGACCCAGTTGTGGCCAGAAGGAGTCATCTTACCGTCCAGGACGGCCCAGACCTCCTCAGTCAGATCCTTGGTGAACTCAGCCGAGTGAGTGATGATGATGACACCGCCCTCGAAGCTCTTCAGAGCCTTGGACAGGGCACCAAGCGAGTCACGGTCCAGGTAGTTGGTAGGCTCATCAAGAACAATCAAGTGAGGACGTTGCCACGAGCAGGCAGAAAGGACAACCTTGACACGTTGACCACCGGACAGACCCTTCATGCGCGAGTGAGAAACCAACTCAGCGTCCAAACCAAAATTGGCGCAGTGAGACTCAATCTCCTTGCGAACCAGAGGGCGGAACTGACCCGAAGCCAGAGCCTCCTTCATATCGACGTCGGCGACCATCTTCTGGTGAGAAGCAACCAGCTCCGAACGGGGAATCCAAGCGTTGTCAGCAGACATCATGGGAACCCAGCGCTCAGACTTCATGCCAATGTTCTCACCCAGAGCAAACGAACATTCGTACTCGTAAGAGTTCTTGAACTTTCTGCGAGCGTTGATACCAATGACACGACGCATGGTACCCTCGACCTTGAAGATCTTGTTCATGGCCTGCTCATCAGCCTCGGTAACAATCTTGTTGGCACGGTCCATGGTCTCACGATCCTCACCAGTCTGGAAACGCCACTGGATGTACTCAGAGGGAGTCTTGTCCAGGTGGTTATCAATATGGGCGAAAGCGTGCTGCTTAATGTAGGCAATACGAATGTTCTCGTGCTGATAGATCTCACCGGAAGTGGGGATCAGCTCACCAGTGAGAACGTTGATCAGAGTCGACTTACCGGCACCATTGGGACCGATGACAGCAATACGAGAACCCAGAGAGCACTGGAACGAAATGTCGGAGATCTGGGGCTTGGAGGTACCGGGATACTGGAAGGACATCTTGGTGGCACGCAGAATGGCCTTGGCCTTAGTTTTAACACCCTCCAGGAAACCGGGCTCGGGGAAGCGGAACTCAATTTCTGAGGCACCCAGCTCGTAGTAAGATCTGGCCGAGGGGCACTTCTTGACAAACTCGGCCAGGTTACCACGGTACCGCTTAAGCTTGAAGCGCTCGTAGTGGATAATGTGCTGGCAGACGTTGTCAAGGAAGCCAGAGTCGTGAGAGACAATAATGGAAGTGCAGGGGGAGTTGCACAGGTAATCCTCCAGCCACTTGACGTTCTTCACATCCAAATGGTTGGTGGGCTCGTCAAGAAGCAGAATATCGGGAGCCTCGAAGACGGCACGGCACAGAGCCAGCTTCATCTTCCAACCACCGGAAAGGGCGGAGATCTCACCAGAAATCATCTGCTCAGAGAAGCCAAAGTCCAGTAGCTGCTTGACGACATCCTCCTTGGTGGTGGCGACTGAAGCCTCCTCCAGCTTCTTCATGGTCCAGTCAATGGTAGTCATCTCAGTGTCGGCAGAGTCCAGATCGTGCTCAACAAAGACAGTCTTGACCTCAGACTGCTTGGGGAAACCCTCGACTTGCTCATTGTTGATGGCACGCATAAGAGTAGACTTTCCGGAACCGTTGGGACCGCAAAGACCGTAGCGCTGACCACGCTTAAGGCGCAGATGAGTCTGGTTAAGCAGAATCTTAGCACCGTAGGCCAGGGAGAAAGTGCAGTTGCACAGGTCCTCGCCCTCCTCGTCGTCCTTCTCAGCGTCGGCACCAGCACCAACAGCGGGGGAAGTACCCTTGCGCAGGGCCTCGACAGTGGCCTCGGCATCCTTATCACCGACAATGACGGCGGCATAAGGCTTCAGGTTCTCGCCCCAAATCAGGGACTCGGTAACCTTCTCATCAATCAGCTGACCAGCAATGGCAGAGATGTAGACAACAACGTTTTCAAACTTGGAGGCCTTGGCGGCAAGAATCTTGTCAACCTTGGGGCGGACAACGTTCAAAGCACCGTCAGCACGGGGCTCAGGAATCTTGCCGTCCTTGACATCACCGACACGGGTGAGGGTATCAAGGGCCTGGCGAGTCTTCTCACGGGCCTCAGGATCGGCAAGGTTTTCGTAGTTCTTCTGCAGACCAGGCATCATCTTGGGCAAGAAAGCAGCAACGACGTTCGGGTCGTCGACGAGCTTGCACATGTTGTCAATAATGACAGCGGACTTACGCTTGATAGCGGTCTCACGCTCGACAAGACCACGATCCAGCAGGGGGACCATCAGGGCCAGAGTAGGCTCCTGGACCTCGGTAACGAAAGTGGTGGCACCCAGCAAATGAACAGTCTCGGGGACGTTCTCGGGCTTGGCGATACACTTAATCAGCTCAGGAATGAACTTCTCAATATCACGGTTGACAATCAGCGAGCATAGAGTCTCCATGGTCTGATAGGCACGATCCTTGACCTCCTTCTTGGTATCCCACATAGACTCAGAAACAACAGGAATGAGGTCGGGGACACGAACGGACATCTGGGTAGGGGCAGTGCGAACCAGAATGTCGAGGAAGTCCAAAGCGACCATCTTTTCCTGCCACTTCTGGGCGTTGACCAGAGAGTTACCGATGGTGGGCAGAACGATCTTGACAGCGTTGGGGTTGATGGCTTCAGCAATGGAAATAGCAGCGGCAGTGGCAGCATCCTTGACAGCAGCGACCTTGTCACCAACAGCAGCTAGAACATTGGGCAGAAGGGCAACCAGGAAGGGATCGACGTGGGCAGAGATCTCCGAGTGACGAGCAATGGACTCAATAGCAATCAGAGCCTTCTCGCGAGCGGCAGCATCCTTCTTGGAGGACAGAGCCTTCTCAAGCTCAGCAATGGTCCTGCAAGCAATAATAGTTAGCGTTGACGAACATGGGTAATATAACCCCTGGTGAAAGGAGAGAGGAGAGGCAGGGGTGTTGATGGCGGGGTGAGCGTAACAGGAAAATTTAGGAAAGAAAACTTTTTTGGCAGCTCGTAAGCGTTGGGAAGATAGTAGCAATCATCGATAGCACGATGTTGCGAGAAGCCGCGTTGTCGTGTATCATCAGATCAAGCACACTTATTTCAAGCCGAGAACTGTATAAAGTTTTTGATGCGTGATATATCCGATTCGATGTTGATGTTGTTGTGGATTGACTGAATGGGCGGGAAGGGCAAACTCACTTGGTGGGAACATCGTCCTCGATGCGGCCATTCAGGAACGAGGCCAACGAGGCAGACGCTTCCTTGATCTCCGAAGCCTCCTTGGAGATGGTGAGCTTCTTCATGAGCTCGTCGAGAACCTTGACGGACGACATGTTGACGGTTATCTTGGTGGTTTTTGTGTATGATTTTTGTTGAAAAGACTCGACTCGCGAGACTTGGGTAGTAAAGAAAGAAACACTGAAGTTCTATTCTTCGGGGTTTTTTTTTGGTGATTTGATCAAACGAAGAGGACTCCCGACCTCAACTATTGAACAAAGATGAAAAGAGAATGAAACCCGAAACGTAGAAACAGGGCAAGAGAGGAGATTCCTGACGGAAAAAAATCAAAAAGAGAAGAAGGGGAGGAAGGGGAGGAAGTTTTGAGGGGAACGAGAGTGGGCGTGGCACATATAGAAAAGCAGAGGAGCCAGGAAAAAAAAATTAGAGCTGCGGCTACCTTGGGCGAAGGAACGGGCTCAAGAGGGGAAACTGTTTGAAAAAAACTTTTTTGCCCGTAGATGATGCACTTTGGGTTGTTGCCATCGCAAGCTCACCGCGCCCGCCAGAACACTACTTTTGGGGTTTAATTCTCTGGGCTCTGGTTGGTCTATATGCTGTGGGTATGTCGATTTCACGCTATGAATACTTTTGGCCCTTGGACTGCCTACACCGTAAATGGCAACTTGAGTACGCCAGTGCCTTCTCTCTGGCAAGGTTTTTTTTTTTCATGGTAGTTTCACTTAGCCAGGAAATATGCCCCACTATTCAGCTATATGAACGCGCTGATTGGCTAATAACAATAGAGGGGTAACTTTGGCACTACCTAAATTTGTTCTTTCCTTTTTTTACATGGTGTTTTTGCCTCGCCCTTATCAAAATATAATCCTGTGCTTATCGATGTCACACTAAACCATTTTCGGATTGGCCCCAAGGCGGTCAGAGCCATAAGTGTGCGACGGCACGATTATAGAACCGCAGCCTTGTTTTGGGAAGGGCAATGATATCAGAGTAACTTCCATTACTCCTCCCAACATCCATAAAGTGGATTCTTTGCCATGCAAGTTCCTTCCTCATTACTCCACTGTTATGATGTCCTACAAATCATATCCTGGATTCTAGTTCAAGTTTTCTATGATCAATTAATTGTTCTATGCAGTAAATTCTCAATATGTTCCATCGTGATTGAATAGATGATCTCTCATTTGACATTTTTGATTCATAGAAACTCGAAAAATATTGTTTGGTTGTCGAAACACCAAGACTTCATCGAGGCGTCTTGGAGTACCCGAAATGCAGGACAACTCATCAAGATGCCAGTTCAACAATGGCTTAAGGGGTATGAGGGTTGCATATAGCGAATATGTATGTTGGGCTACTGAAACTCGGCAGTTGTGACAAACTTTGCTGACTTGTTTGTCTCTATCAAACCTAAATACCACAACATTTCGTATCAAGGGCTTAACCCTATATACACATGGGTAAGGATACAACAAGACTACTGACTATAGACAGCGATTCAATCATCAATAAAAATATTAGCAGCGCAACCAGCATAAAGAAATGACCAAGAACAACGTCAGATACAGTGTCATAGAGTAACTTTGGAAGTAAAAAAACACCAGGCTTCAAAATAATGAAAGAAAAGCAACCCCGAAGGGAAAAGGAACGACATCACCTAGTGACAGACAGGCGGGGGTATATATATCACGTAGAAAACAAAATGAGGGACTGTTTCCCTCTATCAAACTACAATTGCAACGTGGACACATTGCCGATCAAAACTTCTGATAGCTGGAATCTTACGGCATAGCACTTCCTATGAGATGCTAATATGCGGGGGAGTGTCTGCCATGAGGATCACTTTCACCATCCAAGATGCTGAACTGTTTTACTAGATGACCTTCACCACCAGCCTCCATATTAATGTTAAAGACGTAGAAACTACCATCGCTAGTGACGACCATGACCTGGGGGCTACTGCTGCTCATGGCAACAACGCTGCGCAAACCGGCAACGGCATTGGGGTTTCTCGACTTCGGGATCTTGATAAAGGCAAAATCGCGAGCAGGTTCCCACATTTCCGTGACAGTCTGGGGAAGATAAGCGGCTACCGAGCTTCTCATTATGATAGAGCTTCGACGCAATATGCTTCCAAGGGCACCAGATTGTTTTCCAGATCTACCTTCTTCGGGCTCGTCTCTACTAAGGGGTTCCTCAACCGAAGCATCAATGCTCCGTGTCCGCCCGCGGTTAGGAGCCTCAATAGGAGCCTGGGTTCCGGCCACAACTGGACCAGCGCCGCTAGCTAGTCGGAAGATATGCACAGTGTCACTAGTGCTAGAGACACAGAGGAGGGTTGCACTCTGGTTGAAGCTCATACTGTAGATGGTAGACGGATAAGTACCACGTCTAAACTGTGCAACCTTCTGGCCACTAGGAACACTGAAAACACGAATGATTGTGCCAGTCTCAGAAGCAGTGGCAAGCAGAGAACCGTCAGCAGACAAAGCAATACAGCTCAGAGGCGCTCGGTGGGCTTCAATAACATTGACGGCCTTAAGGCCAACGGTATCAAATATCAAAACTTCGCCAGAAGTCGGCGCAACGTATCCGGGGGTCGCAGGGGGTGGAGCGTGTGAAGGACGTGCATCCTCGATGCGAGATTTGGGCATGGGGTACGCAAGGTAGGGAGCATCAGAAGAGGGTGAAAGCGCTGCGATTGCATGGGGGTTCGGCGAGGTGGCAATGGTGTGGAGGAGTGACATGTTGGAGATGTCGTAGATGTAAATTTCGTTTTCAAGTACAACGGCGAGTCGCTTACGGTTCATGCGGACGGCGAGGACGGCAGAAGGGAAGGTGAGCTCGCAAATAACGGAGGAACGCTAATGGAATAAATCCAAGGTAGAATGTTAGAGACTTTGCTGTGGAGTGAGTAGAGCAGATTGTGGGATAGGGTAAGTGTACCTTGGTGTTTTGAATCATCATATGACGCGGCGACATGATAAGGGCCACAAGTGATGTTGAGAACAACATGCCGATGATGCTAATATTGCCTTCATTACTAGCAAATATCTTAGAGAACGGCTCAGTATGATAAATACGAAAACCCCTAGTTGTTCCTATGCAAAGGAAGCAGTTAATGTCAGTATTGCAAAGCGGAACCAAAAGGAAACCACGATTGCAATGGCTTGGTAAACTTACCAACAGCAAGACAGCTGTGGTCCTGGTTGAAGGTAATGAAGTTCAAGCCCTGCGACCCTGAAGACGCCATGATGAAAGATGACACCAGTCGTTTGTATTTTGTATGTTTCGCAAGTATAGAATGCTAATTTGGCGAAATTGAAAATTAGCGATGAAGAAGCTATCAACAAGCTTCCGCCTGAATTATAGAATGTTGAGGTTGCGGAATATCGATTCTCGGAGACACAATTACAGCGTAATAATGCTTGGCGAGTGAATATAGGAAGTTCGAGATTAGAAATGGAGGAAATAAGGAGTAGATTCACTGTCGCAAGTAGAGTTGTTGGTTGATTTATCCCTTTCGCGATGAATGGTTCGGGAGTATCACGTTGGTGAAGGTCATTTTTGGGGTCTAAGGAAGGGAATAAAGAGTGGATAAGTACAGGCATTATTGCAGGTAGAATATTTGATACTTACTGCAGGACATGTGGTGAGCAAATAGCGGGGCCATTGGTTTGGCCTAGACATACAGGGAGAGGTGCCAGGTGACAGCAATCGTTAGGGTCAGAAACAATTGACCCTACGTCATAGATACATGGATAAATGCATACTCGCGTTAGGTGCATGTAACAGAAATTCTCTTGTGTGACGTGAATGACCAACTCGGGTGACTTGTAGCATGTGAAGCGATCAACAGATCAATGAATGGAAACTTTGTTGAGTATGCCTATTAAGACTATACAATATGCCCTTTAAAAAAAAAAAAAAGACTCCTCAGGCCGACCATGGGGCTATGAGCGCAGCAGAGAAGAAGAAAGCTTTGATTGATGAGCTTATTCAAGGAGTAAGTGACCATTAAATATACGTCAGGTTATGATTAGATGACTAACATGATATCCTAAAGACAAACAGTGAGAGTATAACCTCTAAGCGCAGTGTTGAAAGCTTGTACTCCCCTCAGCCTCATTTCTTCAAGTACTTTGTGCCCAAAACCATCCGCCGCTCTCCTCTAGTGAACCGAGGGTACTGGTTCCGTCTCCATGCCATTGAAACTTCTATTCACTCATTCCTCTGTAGACCTCACGATGGTAAGAGGAAGGTCATTATAAATCTTGGCTGTGGCAGTGACGTTTTACCTTGGCAATGCGGCCAAAAATATAGCTCCATCTGCGGCTGGGACGCTGGTACCAAAGCTATTCAGGAAAAGACCCTTTTCATTGATATTGACTACCCTGATATGATTCAAAAGAAATCTAAAATCGTTACCGGTATCCCCGAGCTTGCTTCTCTTTTAGGCGACTCTTATACCTTGCCTGAGGATAAGAAAACCGGCGTCCTCCTCTCCTCGGAAAAATACGCCCAAATCGCTTGCGACCTTCGGCAACTAGCCAAAGTACAGTCTCTCGTCAACTCCGTCACCAATCTTCCATCTAGCCACGTCCTCTTTGTTGCTGAAGTCTCCATCACCTATATGGATAACCCATCAGCCGATGCCGTAATCAAATGGGCATCAACCCTTCCCTCTGCCGAGTTCATGCTCTTGGAGCAGTTGCTGCCAGATACAGAGAACCATCCGTTTGCGCATAACATGCTGTACCACTTCAACAAGTTGTCGACAACTCTACATTCCGTTCATCGCTACCCCACACTATCCGCCCAAGAAGACCGCTTCAATGCCCTTGGCTGGTCGCATGTTCGCGCGCAGAACCTCTGGCAAGCATGGAGCAATCCCTTCCTTACATCCCTCAAAGTCCGCAAAGGTCTGGACTCTATTGAGCCATTCGACGAATGGGAAGAGCTTGCGGTATTTGGCACCCACTATGTCCTCGTCAATGCCTCAAATGCTAGTCCTGTTGAGAGAGAAAGTGAACCTAGACCTGATTTTAACATTGACATTGACCAGACTCCTGTTCTTCCCATATCCACCACTTTTATACCTGCTCCTGGAACCCAATGCCTCCGACACCACGGCTCAGCAGTCATCTCTGGAGACTCCATAATCTCTATCCTTGGACAGGGTGTCAATGCTAGGTGTAACACTGCTGACGTTTATGGCCCGGATGACCTTGCTTGGACACGAGGGCCCTCTCCTCGTGTTTGCGCCACGACCACAGTCTTGCCATCTGGAACCTTGTTAACTGGCGGACGGACTTCTCCCACACGTGCTCTTGATTCTTCCTATCTGTTAACTTCTAGGGGCTGGTCCGAAGTTGCCCCTCTTCCGGTTTCTCTATACAGACATGCCGCTGTTGCTGTGGGCGATAATGCCCTTATCTATGGTGGAAAAACCGACGCTGTGACTATCAATGACCAGGCCTTCCTTTTTATCAATGGGCACTGGGAGTTTGTAGAACAAACTGGCGATATCCCTGCCCCTCGCTTTGGTGCTACATTTGGAACATTCTCGCCGTCTCGTGGATTCCTTGCCGGTGGTATTACTGCCAATGGCACCGTTGATGCCTCAGTCTGGACTTGGGAGCTTTCGAAAACTACGCTTCAGTTTAAAAAGCCGTGTGCGCCGGGATTGCTTTCTAGATTTGGTGCTCTGTGTCTTCCTATCCCTTCCGGAACTCTTGTCATTGGCGGCGTCATTGGCGAGGTTATCGTACCATCGGCATCAGAGATATTGTTAGTAAAGGAGGGTAATTCCAAGTTGTCAGTTACGGTTCTTCGGGATGCTAGTATTAGCGGTAATGGACAACGGCCGTTCTGGATTGGTGCTGCAGGTGTTGTTCGAGGTGATGTAGTGGAGATCATTGGTGGAGGTGCTACATGTTATGCTATGGGTACATACTGGTCTCCCGGCCGTTACAGTTTTGTTTTGCCGGGATCAGACTCAAAGAATGTGTTGGAAAAGTACAAGGGCACAGTAATAATCGATGCTATCAAGGAGCAGCAAAGAGATATATCATTAAATAAGTGATAAATACGGAATTTCCCAAATAGTAAATTCATGACCAATATACAAGTCAAAATATAGACAAAGAAGAGAATAAACATATACAATAAAAATGCCAACAGCCACCCAAAATTAGCCAACGTCTCTTTTTTTTTTTTTTTTTTTTTCCTTTTTCCTTTTTCATTTTTTCCTTTTAAACCGGGCTAGAGGCCACCGGTGCCTTGGTCACACCAAGCATACCCCTAATCAATTTATATGCCCTCACAACTTCTTGAGCTGGAACATCCCCTCTCTCCCGCGCATCCTCCAGCCCACCCTTCCTGAAGCCACCAGGAATACAGACCCATACAGCAGTAATCATTACCAAAATGGCCAAAACAACCATCTGCAATACTCCAACTCCATGAGCTTGCGCCAGGACCCCGACAGCAAAGGGCAAAAAGGCTCCGCCACATCCTCCGGCAGCAGAGGAAAAACCAATGGTACTAACGTGATAGTCTCTTCTAAGCAGCTTGGTAGCAGCTACGACTGCAGCCGGAAATAGGGGACCGAGGAAGAAGCCCATGAGCATGACGAAGACGATACTAGCGGGAATGCTGGGTATCAGCCAGTACATGATTTCGAGAGCGATGCATAGGAGCAAATAAATGGTGATGGCAAGCTTCTCTCCAATGCGACCAGTAATGAAACCCAGAATAAAACGACCGAGAGTGATTCCTAGCCAGTACAGAGTGGTGGTGATACCAGCAAGAAAGGGCTCAGCTTCCCGGATGCGAATCATAAACGTCGTAATCCAGCCACCGAGCGAAACTTCAACACCGACGTAACCCAAAAGGAACAAAGCAAGAAGCCATGTGATGGGCTGCGTCAGAATCTCGCGAGTGGTAGTTCTACGTCCATCATTCAGAGTAATAAGACTAGTCCGATGAACCACAGCATTCTGGCCCCAGAAAGCCGCAGAGGAAAAAACAAGTTCCAGACCGCCAAAGCCAGCCATCAGGTAAAAGAAATACCACCACGGCCAGCCTTGCTTGGTGACCATGGCAGTAGCAATAAGCGGACCAATAGTGCCGCCGAGTCCATAAAGACCGTGAACAATTCCGAGGAGTTCGTTTGAATGATCCATACACCCAATCCAGGCGTTCCAGGCACTATCCTCTAGCCCGGAGCCTAATCCAATGAAGAACATGATTACCGGAAGGGCAGGGTACGGAGGATGAGAGCACATGGGAATGAAGCCTGACAAGTGGAATAACGGCCCCATGAATGCACAACCAAATTGGCCAAAGTAGTGGTGCATCAAGTTATTCACTAGGCCGGCCAAAAGGTAACCTAGACAGGCTGATAGGAATAACAGGGAAACCACAGTGTAGGAAATGTCATAATGTTTCTCCATCTACCAGAAAGAAGAATCATGAGCTAGAGGTCGATCTCACAAAGCAAGCGAGAGTAGGATTCAAAAGGAGAAACTTACATAGGGGAGAAGGGCCTGTTGGTTTCACAAGAGGACGATGTCGAGAAAAGGGTTAGCTCATCTGGAAATATAGAGGAACTAAACGATGTGCAGAATCACTTTTGTAAGGAGTCCAATGTACACAAAGACGAACACAGAGCCAGGGATATGACGAACTATGACAAGGTTGGGGCCCGAGTACAAAGGAGGCATGTCCACACTACTTTTTTGACTTTATATCGTGGCGAATATGGCGTGGGGATGGCAGGTGGGTTGAGACACGTCTGCCAATAATGACTGAGACATTCTTTCCATAGAGGCAAAGGACATATTCTCACGATACACAGACTCAAACAGTTGCTACTCAGCTCGCTGAAAAAGAAAATGCAGTGAATGTTTTTTTTTGTCTCTTGTACGTCACAAGATCTCAGACGTTCGCCTGGTTACTTTTTTCCTTTCCGTTACCTACCACGTCCCAAGACATGACACAGAGCGGGTGTGGGTACACAATGAAGCAGGATGTTGATTTAAAACGTGGAAAATTTCATGTTGTCACGGCTCTCCAAGACTAAGGAATAGTTGGCAAGAGGCGGTGGCAAAGAATAGCCATGGAAGGGACAGCAGTAATGATATATCGTCTGAACAAAGGAGAGGGTTGGAGATGTTATGCAAGCTTAGGGGAAGATTAAGGGGAACTTACACCTAATGAACCGTCCATCATGCCCATGACAAAGAACGAAAACATGACACTCCCATAGCGCACCGCATTCATGCGTGGATAATTCCATCGTTGAATTTCAATCTGAGAAGACTCTTCTTCGGATATGGTAGCGTCAAGTTCTTTTGCCTGTATTTTTTCCTCAAATGTTGCCTGTGAGGAGGAAAGTTGGGAACTAGGAACTTTGCTTATATCGAAAGAAGTTGAGTGGCGAACTGCCAGAGGGGTTATAGGAGAACTCATTCCTGATTGAAGTGATGGATAGCAAACGACGGTACAACGAAACAAGACAATCAAGTTTTAGATGAGTAGTAGATTGTGGAAGACAGAGAAGGAAGGAAAAGAGAGAGGATGAAGATAGACAAAGACAATATATGGTGGCGGAGACAGTATGTGACCGAACAAGAGGGTGATATAAAAAAATCAACTCGATGTGGGAGTCAGGAGGTATTAATACTAACAGATAGGTCGTGATAGGAGTCGGACTGGAAAGGTCCGCACACAAAGTTACAATATTCACCGACATCTGATCAGGACGGACGGGATGCGAGCAAGACACTGCCTACAGGTGTCAACAAAACTCCCGGCCAACGAAATGGAATTCAGGGAATTATCCAAACCCCAAGCAACACGTCAAACGCCGACCGTCATTCCCCGGATCTTGTCCGTCAGGTGTACAAGGCAAGCCAGGGGGGCTAATTTGTAATCCGTTTACCCATTAGCAAGTAGTAATAACCAAAGGCTACGTGCAGGTTGACCCAGAGGAATATAGATCAAGACCACGGCCCGTGATATGTACAGCAGGGTATTCGAACAGTATTGGAAAATAATTGGAGAAACAAAAAAAAAAAGGGTGTAATGGAGGGGAGTGAACTGAGAGCGGGAAGCAAGGGTTGCTACATCGGTATCGCTAGGATTAATATCCGGCTTATAGGACCTTGTCCGGGACGGTTCTCTTGGCCAGATAGATGACTGAGATATGGATGAAGATAATCGTATCTTGGGGTATAAGAATCATCAAGCAATCATTGGATAGTTGCTTCTCACGGTAGAAGGCCCATTTCGAACAAGACATGAAACCTGGTCTAAACAAAACGGCAAGAAGAAACAATGGTCCAACGGCGGCGACCGTAGCGGGAATTGAACTGTTGTGTTGTAGTTTCAAGTATAGCAGCAGGTCTGGGGACTGAAGAAACAAACGGGAGACACGGGTTGAAGACAGAATAACAGACTTTCCACGTCCGCGGCGAGTGAAGAAGGGGGGATCTTTTAAAAATAGAGAACAAAAAAAAAACAAGAGTCGATAAGTGGGTCAGAGGGATCGTGGGATACGTTTGAGCAATTAGCAATTCTCCACGGGTACACGGCGTAGCCAAAAGGATGGAGGAGAAACGAAGAGGTTGGAGAGTGCGTTTTAGAGTGTGATTAGAATTGATAATGTTAACGGGATATATAGGAGAAGAAGAGAAAGAAAGAGAGGTTTCTATCGAGACCACAAGCACAAAGTCAGCTAGTCATGAGTGAGATCCAAGGCTATTGCCAACTTTTGTCACATTCGACCCATCTACAGTTTACAACACAAGTAGTTTCCTCAAGCCCCAGACCGCTTGTCTATAGACTGCAAACCGAGGTTGTGATTTGCTGACACAGCAAACAAATCCAACCGGAGTGCCACTTGCAGAGCAACTGCATTATCACCATCCAGTATAGGAAAGCAGAGACATGGCCATTCCTCTACAACCGAGGAAGGTGCTACCACCCACAGTTGGTCAAAAATAACTCCTGATTGGCCAGTCGTTTCATATATAAAAGTATTCTTTCTAATCTTGGTACTCCTTCTTAGTTTGCACCCCCACAACACGCAAAATTAATTTAAATAAACCCTAATTGTATGCATCATGTAAGTTACTACACTAGACAAACAGAGTGGAACGACTAGATGTCCGAAAAAGGAAATTACGTTTACATCAATTTCGCCCCCTTCGATTGCCACTCTTTCCAAAAAAAAAAAAAAAGACAGAAAAATACCTGCATTGCAATTGTAAATACTCTTTTTTTTTTTTCTTTCTTGAAAGTAGTTACCTTTCAAGTTGACAAATTCAAATTTTTCGAACCCTAAAGAAAACAAGTCAAAACCGGATTACATAATGACACACAGCCAAAGGGCACTCATATTAGAATATATTATAGTTCCTTGAAATGGCCTTCATAATAGTTGCATGTTTTCCTTATCTGTCTTCACAAGATAATCACCGCCTAGATAATATTAGCACTTCTCACATAACTATTAATCCAACATATACCAGCAAACAAACAATGTATATCTATCAGGATCTGTTTCTGCTTCCGCTAATGTTGACATACGCAAGATTCTCAGAACAACTATCTGGAAATGGCTACAAGACACTCTGCGATTGACAATAACAACTCCACACCAACTTGTTGTATCATGTACATATGTATTTTACATACATACTTTATGGTCATCCCACATTCATTGTGCAAAGAAACAAATGTAGTGTTCAATGTTGGGCTTAGACCAGGAAGAGCTTGTTGTTTGATAGAACTAGACAGTATAGCCATGAACCTGGATAATGGAAGCAATGTAACATATAAAAGTTGAAAGGCTGTTTGGTACTGAGGATATATTAACTAGGTGACTTTTGTGCTGACGCCTGAAACTGGGTGTTGATAGCAATAAACAGCATCCCGAACTTATGAAAGTTGCTTGACGGCTACTTACTTCTCGCTAATCTATACTGTTTGTTTGTTCACCTCGTACGCCTTATTTAGCTTAGGTGGTCTACCCTTTTTTTTTTTTTTTTTTTTGTTATACTGCACACTCCTCAACCCTCCTGACATTATATCTTACCCTCTTGCCTGTTATTCACACACACACACACATATATATATATATATATATACATACACATACACATACACATACACCTATCACACACCTATCACACAATGTAAAAGTCAACTCTCCCGAGATATCCTACAGCTGATCTTGTAAAAGTATCCTCTTCACTCCATGATAGGTATCAGCATAGACAACTAGAGGACTTAGTTTCTTGTAATTATATCTATACTAGCACTAGCATTGATACCACAGCAAACCTGCTAACCGGTATATCCCTTGCTATAACCAGACCTACAAATCGTAACACGTATTGCCCTCTAACCATATCTTATACATCGACCTACATAACTACTATGCGCGCCTATTGTTACAGCTTATGTTTTGTATCTCATAGATGATGTGTAACCACAGCCACACACATTGGCAATATCTCCTATTCAAATCTTCAGTTCCGTTTCAGTCATGTTTAAAGGAATGGCTGTACAGTAGTGTCGTTCTCATACCTTCCCAACCAATCAAGAAAAGGATAGTATATCCTTTTTGTTTTCTTCCTTCTTGTTTCTAGCTCCTTTGGCTCGCTCTTTATGACATTTTGTAGCAAGAACTGATCCAAGTCCTTACCTCATTAGTAAGTACATTAGATGTCAAATACTTACACCAAAGGGGAAATTACGTGCATCATTGGTTAATGTGTATGGTTAGAACTGGTACTTGCCTACTTGGAATCATCTATGCAAGCCTGATGTGTTGTGATACTTACTAATTCTGGGTCTGAACCGTCTGACCACTAGACCAACTTGCGTATAATAACCTCGCAGCAGTTCATCAATTACACAATAGTTATCGAAAATACGGTCAACCCACCAAATGCCGCTCTCGATTGATCAAGCAAACAAAACACTAGACACTGCTTTCTGCGGTTCACTAGTTAGTCGCATGGCCTAAAAATCGCCGAAACAAAGAAAACATCAAAAGAACATCGTTCGGCTACATGCATAAGGAAGATGGCAGAGCAGCGGGAAGACGAAACTCACGATCGGGAGATGGACCGGCCGATAGGCAGAACCTTGTCAAATTCCACCACTCAACAGTACCGCACCGATATTTTAATTTCTAATGTTTCAATTGGGGGAATTGTTACATCGGTGTCTAACAACAATAGAGACAGTCAAGCCAATCTCTCAACTCACTAATGGTTGATCTTTCCTACCAACGTTTGCTCATTCATACCTTGTCATTCTAGTTTGTCACAACTCAGCTAATAATCGCTAAACTGCAAGCTTCCTTTGCCTGTTTTCCCCTGCAGTCGGCCGTTGTCAGTGTCAAAAGCCGGGCTAGAACGGCAGGCTGCAAAGTACTGTCTGTGTACACAAAGTCCCAAATGTCTCGCACACGTGCCTCGGCCGTTCATTCCGTTGTATAAATGCCGCTTTGTGCCGCCCCATGACACAGCGAGCCCGGCGGGTGTGGGATTGGATGAAAATAAAGGTTGTACAAAGGATAGTGGCTTCCAGCTGTGTGAATGCGGTGGCTCGGGAGAGGGGTAATGGAATATGTGTCGGAATTAGTGTCCAGAGTTGCTGATGCCATAAGGGTTGACTCCATTTTTGTAAATATGTACGAAAGAGGTCCTAGGTTGGGAAACACGAGGCTAGATGAGACAGACAGACTACACAAAGCGTATGATTGTTGGTTGCTAACGCATGACCCACAATCAACCACAGGTGAAACTGTCTACACTTTTTGAAGCATTGGTTAGTCTAGACTCTAGCCCAAGAATCAACTTCATAAGAACATCCACAAACATCAAGCTGCTATTCACTTTCACCCCAACACTAGCAAATAGTCCTGTCTTATTTTTGTCTTTCCCAGACAAACATGTCTATCTACCATCATCCCCACGGAACAATCAAAAAGCCGCCTAAGCATCGAAAATTCAAGACACCAATCTTGAAACCTCTTCGTCCTCGATCGTTCACATCATCATTTCACAACCCTATAACACCAACATCTGTTCCATCCACGCACAAAAAGTGAAAGTGACTAGCCGCCATGTAGGTCTAGCCCTTGCTATCATGTCCTCTGACATACCATGCCCTATTTGTCTATCTTGTGGCCTTTTAATGTTGCAAGTTCCACATCATTGACACACAACGAGACATGGCAAATACTACTCTCGTTAACGTCAACACATTTGATATATCTGAGAACCCGTAGTTGTAAAGATAGAGAGAGAAACTGTAGCAAGACAGCAACGGGTGCTTCGGACCCAGGAGATCATTGGTAGTACATTGGACGAGACGTTACTGTCAAGGCAGCCAAGATTGCACACCGCAAGTCGCAGCACCTGATATAACTCAGAATGAAAAATGTAGTGATATCGAGGAGTAAATTCAAACCTACACGTACACCTTGAGCCTAATACAGAAACCTCAGCTCATCCAGCCGGCCTCAGAAGAGCCAGCCACCAGCCATGTCCTGATCTACAACACAGTCTTTCCCGCACATGGCCCAAATATTATCCCAAAGCAGCCACACACTTCCGGCTCTGGTGCCGCGGGAACAACAAGAAAAGGTTAAAAGCAGATTGTAAAATGACAAGTCATCACTAGTATGTCAGTGGGATGTAAACTGACAAAGGTTATCAGTTTAGAGAGAGAAAGATGGAGCTGCGTGTGAGTATTGAGTCGCAGTATTGTTCAAGTGCAGGTTGTGGGAAGCCTCAGCATTAAAAGGTAGATGGTGATATAAGAAGAGATATTGGTATGTAATTTTTGATGAGACAGTTATCAACAGTGAGTCGAATATCTGGGATTGTGTATAGTCAATATCCAGGCGTCTATAAAGGGGGCGAGGGGGGGGAGAGGAGTATGTGGCAAATCTTGAGGATTAGAATGAGACCCATATAGCATTGTTAACAAGCTGATACGTAACGCGTGGGATGGATGATTGTAGAAAAGGAATCAAGTTCCTAATAACAGATATATTACCCCCCACCAAAGTGCTCTCTCGTGCAATAATCCAGACTACCAAGATGTCATTTATGATGAAGTTCACAATATCACTGACAAACCCAATCAAGTCGAAGCCCTCTCTGCCCAACTATCATCCTCAATTGCTTCAAGTGTCTGTGAGTGCGTGTGCCTAAGCAACCCATAGTTCCCATCTGCACTCCTCTTGCTAGGAATCTATTCATCAAAGGGCCCAATACTGCGACCCACGCATCCGGAATAGCGGGTCACTAAGCTAGCGTCAACATCTAGGATACATCATATACTGATATATACATATATATCTACTTATAACCAAAAGGGCATGTTAGCAATGGTCTTTTTCTGATATAGCACATTAGTACATTGATAATTGCATGTATGAGAGTGGGAAATGGCGAAGGACGTGGTAGCAGTGTGATGGCATGGCGGGTCTTGATACTACCCAAGGGCTAAATTGGTGCAGCCGCAGTTTATGGGACAGGTGGTTTATGGAGGCGATGCTTGATATATTGTGGGAGGCAGTGGAAAAATATATGGCTTTGGATTTATCTATATATTTTGAAACTTGTCCAATCTAACAAGTTGGAGACTTTGGGTGATGTTGTTGAGGTGTCGTTTGTGTGCCGGATAAGGTTTAGCGTCTGGAGTGATGTGCTAGCTTCGGGATATCAAAACATTAGTTTGCGAATGTTTGTTTTTTTTTTATAAACATTGTTTAGCTTTCAAAACGGAGAGAAGAGCAAAAACCTGAAATGATCTTTACCAATACATATATACATTGGCAACATGTGTTCAATACCATGTTAGGGTCTACGACAATGTATACACTGTATACACTTGGTAATTTCGAGATTTGATGGTCAACAGCTTCCTTCCATAACACGACCCCAGGATAAGGCTACCATAGAAAGAAAAGAAAAAGAAAAAAAAATCACAATCTTGGAAATGCAGCCCTTTCATGATAGCAAGGCTTTTTCTTCAAGCCGTAACTTGCCATTCGTGTGCCTTCAACTCCTTCACACTTGATATCCCCTCTCGATATCCCATGATACGATCCCTTTCCTCCAATTCCTCGGCCCCTCAAGATATCTCACCCATCATCTTCGCCAAGCAGTAGCGACGTGACGTAGCCTCTAATTGATTAGTTCCATCACCCTAACTTGGATTCACGTGGAAAATTGATGAGACAAAAAAATACCCAATGTCGATACGTTTTTTCTTTTCCTCTCGCCTCCTTTATTTAAAAAAAAAAAACAAGGACAATCTGCATTCCCATTGTCTCCGCTCTGATGCTCAATCGACGGCCACGCAGGTAACCTTCACCATCCTTCCATGTGTGTCTTCTTCTCTTCAGAGTATCGTCCAGCCGAGAAAGAAATCGTACAAGGCCAGCTAAGTAAGTGGTCGAGCAAGAGCCAAGAAGAGGAGGTATATATATACAAGTGTGGACAAGACTGGCTTGGCCTTGTTCTTGCAACTAGCCAAACAAAAGCTTTCGATGTTAGAACAGGGCGAACGAATCCCAAGAGACGACAGAGCGAAAGTGACTGCATGTTGTTGAGATTGCCTGTGCCCTTTCTCAATTTTTCTTTCTCGGAGTTACTCATGCACTACTTTTATAACAAACGTCCATGGAATGGGGAACTTGGCCTGATATCCGGCTCACGCAGACCGAACCAATTGTCTGGTCAAGATTTGCACAACCACGGACCATCGGCCTTGGTCATCCCTCCTATACAGTCAGATGCGCTTCCAAGTACCAGTCTTTCTTTTATCAACACATAAAAGCAAAACACCAGGTTCGTACAGTTCCGAGACGCAAGACAAATCAACAGCACGTCGTTTCTAGTAGTATCTAGCAGTCTTCTTCTCTTCCTCCTCAACTTTCGTATCAGCTGATCCAATCTTTACTTTGGCATAACGTCATAGATGTGTCTATTGATAATGAGGGGGGTTGTCTGTTCGCGCCTTGCAAATCTTGATCTGCCACTCAGAGAGCAGGACACGTGATAATTTGTCAATGCTTCGGGAAAATGGAAAAATAGGAAAAAAAAAAAAGATTAGCAAAACCGCGCACCATAAGACTGGAGACCTTTTATTTTTCTTTTTGGTCCTTTTTATTTTTTTTTTTAAATTCATCTCTTTGGTTTTCTTCCGAGGCTAAAGGGTCCGTGTTTCATGCATCCACAGCAGGAGAATATATGGATGATTTTAACCCTAGGTAGCAATGATGATTTATCATGAAAGATGTCCAGTAATTTACCTGAGCAAAATTGTGTTGGAGATTCCATCATGTCCATAGCCTGCCATCTATGCACTTTGCCCCGCCACCCCTCACCATCCATAAAATACACACTTGTGAGCCTGTCTGACTGCTACTGAAGCAGGTTTCATGCGCTTGATGCGGGTCGCAGTAAAAGCAACACCTGGTGATTGGACAAGACTCCCAAGGGATTGCTGTAATCCGCAAATACGGTGTCTCTTCTTCTTCCTCTACATGTTTCAAAACAGGCCGTTCCAGATTCCGGAGGCAATATACCCGGAACTTGAAGGCGCCAAGAGAAGAAAAGGGAAAACATGTAGGAAAGAGGAATATACAGGAATCTTCCACGGAGTAGTCAACTAAATCATCTCGTCATCATCACAGGCAATCATGACAAGTCTACGTTCGCTAAAAGTAGAAGCGAGAGGCTCCATATAACGACTGAACATTATGATGTCAACAATTGAGGCCGTGAGGCCGTGAGGCCGTGAAAACAAAAAGAAAACATGCCCTTGATTAGTAGGTCAAGATTAAATGAGTCTTTGGTATACTACCGCAGCGACGGCGATTCCTTCTGAAAAGGAACACTACTCGTCTTGAGCTCGGTAGTCTGGATTAATGACCCTAAAGAATGTCCTAGAATATGACGACAAAGAAACCAATCCACCAAGGTGAAGGCGATGCAAAACAACAATATTCTGCCGCTTCTCTTTCGATATCGAGGCTGGCTGTGTTCACGAGGTGGCGTTAGTTTAATTGGGAGGCCTTCCGTTTTCTGTCATTGACATCCCCAAGGCCAAATCAAGATGAACATTTGTCAACCAAAGGTATATCACAATTTGATACCAGGCACTCAACTACCCTCCAAAGAAGCAAACACAACAAAGTCCCTAAAAAAGACAAAAGAAAAAGAGCGGGATTACTTTTGAACGGCGGAGGCTGACCCGGTGAGTAAGAATCACTGCTGCTGTACTTACCAAGCAAGGGCTACAGTAAAACATTTACAGGTAAATGTGAATTCTGCAAAGCCACAGCTTACTAAAAATCCAGTCACTAGATACCCTCGAGTTGAATGCCAGAAATCATTAATAGGCCACTCCCCTACACCAACTGTAAACACGAACAAGCACACACTCACACACACACACACACACACACACACACACTCACATACACACACACACACACACACACACACACAGCCCATAAACAAGAATCGCACCTTGAATGTAATCCCCACCAATCTGGATCATACCTCAATGGGTGGGCTGTCACATACAACTGACACACCCTCACAAGGTCTGTCGTCTACACCACCATCACATCGTCAACCTCCTCCATGCTCATTCCTTCTCCCTCCTCGGACACGTCCGCTCTGCTTCATTTCCTGTGTAGAAGTATTCTCTATCCCCCCCTCCTTTCCTAGAGTTCCATTTCCTACCCAAAGATGGACCAAAGAGACCGGGCTTTATCAGGATTATCGGACTGCAGTAGCGCAGTATTGCTTTGCTGCAGGCTGTGCAGGAGAAGTCTGCACATGCATAGTCTTCCCAGCAGAAAGAAGATGGTCCCATAGATGCAGAATAAGGCAATGTTAGGAGAGAAAGAGCTGACCAAGAGAGGGGGGCACTTCAGAACCAGGAGAGATATTCTTATACAGGTTTTAGTGCCAAACTGGGTAAAATAGTGAAATCTCTGGAATAGCATCGTCATCGCAAACAAAGAGGCTAGCCGAGGGTCTTGCTTGTGGATGGTTAACGTCGGAAGTGCGTGCTGGGCCGCCCACAGAATCCCAGCATCCTATAATGAGGAATTTTTCTTTGACCTCACAACATCAACAAGTCGATATGCGACAACAAGACAGCGACAGCGGCGATTTGGCGCACACGGACCCCTAGGGCCTTTACCTGGTCTGCGCGGACCACGGAAAACAAGGGCTTTCTTTTTCTTCGCTGGACTTTTGCTAGCTGAGGGGCTCGTTTTGCTTGGTGAATCGTATTGCCCTATTTTACAACCGATGGATACTGTTTACAAATATGGCCCAAGGCAATTAGGAAAACATAAACCAACGGAAGATGGTAATTACATAGTTCTCTTTCTATAATTGCGTCAATATCCTCTCGGAAGTTGTAATTACTGGGAAAGAACTGTCATCAGTGTCATGTTCATTCACATCAAAGTAGTTGCCTTGTCTGATAGAAACGCGCACGCACAAACAATTTTTTTTTTTTTGAATCTGAAAATTCAAAATCGATTTCAATTCGTAAAGTTATACTGTAGCTATCACCAACTTCGCATATTGTGAATCAAATATCGACCGTCTTATCATTCATTCATCGAATTCGTGAACATCTCACCCCCCCTCCTCTTCTCGATCCGAATCTGATCCCATCTTTTGACTAACGAATTAATATCTTCTGTAGCTATACCTCTCTGGGACCCTCTAACACCGACCGTACACATAATACCAAGCACCCCATCGTGTCTGTTCGGCCCGCTTCAGATCTCTCAATGCCCATTTGCCTATCCTTCCCATAAACTGGCTCTTCTCTCTAACCGACCCATGGCTTACTGACTGGCTTACTGACGCAAGCCAGCCTGCTCTTCTTTGAACCAGGCCTACGACTGGCCTGATCGAAACAGTAAGCTAAAACCAACAGCCAGCCAAGCACGAGCGAGCAAAAATAGCGAAAGCACTGGATGATGGCAAAGAGCATCATCCCTCCCCCGAAAAAGAAAAGATGGATGGATCAGCACCCATGAAGCAGAAATCCAAGAAAGCCAAGGCCCTGGTAAGTTCTTCTGAGCAGCTTTGATGTTTTTGCACTGTCTGCCCTGCGGAAACACTGCAAATCGCTGAATCTTCAGAACGAGACACCTCCACCGTACTTCACAAAGTTACTGTCACATCCGCCCTCTGCCAAATCCACACACACCAATTCCGTTACATAAAGAGAACGAGCGAGGCCCACCACCTCGCCTGCAGATGTCCGTTCCCCTTCTTCTCTTTCCTTCTTTCCCTTGACCTATTCATATTTCTTGTGGAGTAGTTCTACATATTTCATTACCTTCTTTTCCTGCAAAATAATAAACCCCCTCTCCCCCACTCCAAGAAGTACTGTAGTCATACTCTGAGTTTCTTTTCTTGGCCTGTTATTATTGGTCTCACGATCTTCAAACCTTTACCATCCTTCACTTATCTATATAAGAAAAACAAGTACGATATCTTTGTGTTTACTTCTGCCTGATCTCGACCATACAGTTCTTCTGCTTTTCTTTTTTTCACAAAAGATTTTTTTAAAAAAAAACCCCCTTCGCATTACCTCTCGTTTTTGTTGGTCCCCCTTCAACAACCAACCACCACATAATCCTTCTAAACCTACTTAGTTGAAAAAAGAAACATATCCAATTAAAGATGAGCGGTAGATCCCACTACTCAGCTGTCGAGCCTGCCCGCTCAGTCTATGCCGCCTCCGTTCCTCCTCAAGGCCCCGGTTACCGCCGCCCCTCCGATGCCCCGCGCTCCGAATACCTGGCGCCCTCCGCCCCTATGTCCCAGCGCAGCCACCGTCGCTCCTCATCCGCTATCGATGACCGCATGACTGTTGTTTCTGCCCCTCCAGGTCGTCCTTACCGTGGATCCTCCGTCTCTGAGGTCCGTGCTGGAGATGCCCGCTCTTCCCGCTCTTCCCGCTCTAATCATGTTGGCTCCGTTTATGGTGACCATGACCGTGATCGAGATGGTCGTTCTGTCCGTGGGGGAAATGATACCTTTGACACCTCCACTCGTGGTGCTGCCGCTGGTCTTGCCGGTGCTGTCGTCGGTGGTCTTCTCGGCCACGAGGCTGCTGATGCTTACCGCGGTAACCGTTCCCGTCGTGAGTCTAGCAGCCAAAGTGCTGTCGGTTATGGCGAACGTGAGCGCAGTGACAGAGAACGTCGTAATGATTACAGCCACAGTGTCGCTGAGAGCCGTCGTTACAGCAGCGACTCTTCTGGTGATGAGAACCGCAGCGGTTCGGGCAAGAAGCGTATGCTTGCTGCTCTTGCCGGCGCCGTCGCTGTAGGCTTGGGTGCCAACGCCGTGAATAACAAGATCAACGAGGAAGCCCGGAAGCGTGATTCCCGCTTGGAGATGGAAGCCCGTGAGCGTGAGCGTGAGCGTGAGCGCATTCGTGCTCAACGTGACCACGATGCCCGAAGCCACTACTCCAGCCCCAGTTACCATTCCCATCACAGCAACCCTTCCTCCTCAACTCGCCCTGTTATGGGCAGTCGTGTCGGTTCCGACTACTCTGACAGTAGCGAGCGTGGTCGCCATCGTGAGCAGGAGCTTCTCTCCCGTGACCGTAGCCGTGCTCGTGATTACCAGAAGGAGGTCAGCCGGGACCGTGCCAGTTACTACGACGCTCGCACATCAGATGACCGGCTCTACCCGGTCAACGATGACTTCGTGGACCCGTACGCCGGGCGCAACTTTTGAAGCGTTTGCTGCAGTTTTCTTTCCGCTTGATATGCTGCCTGCTGCGGTAGCGGGCTTTTTCCCAGTCGAAATGAACCCGGCTATTGCAGCAGCAGCCTCAGCTTCGGCTCTCGGGCCTACTCGGCGACCGGCGTACTTTGCCGCTGGGCCGCCGGAAGCTACGGCGGCGTCGTGGTTCCACGTGCTTACGAATTATGACCCGGTGCTAGTGTTTCTCATGTTTTCGGTATTTCTGGCCGTGCCGTCGGTACTTGCAGTGATGGTGTTGATGTTCTTCTCGTCGTTGATGCTACTGCAATAGTTGATGATGTCATGGAGAACACTGATAGGATGAGAGCAAGAAAAAGAAAAGAAAAAAACCGAAGAATGGTTGATATAAAGAGATCCCAGAGGATGTTTTGTTGATTAACCTGTCAACGACTCCCTAATCTTCTATATGAATGTTTGCGACAAGCGTTTGCTTACCTCAACTTTGATATCTAGTTGTCCTTTCATGATGGTTTCCGTTTTCTTCTGTTTCGTTCCTGTACTTGCACTTTGTTTCCTTTTTTTTTTTTTTGCTTTTCTTTTAACAAAATTTGTTCGTCCTTCTTTCCTTTACTTTTTTTGTTTTTTCTCTACCCATTCCCCGGAGCATCTTGTGAGGTGATGGGGGGTTTTTATAGCTTTTTCGGGGGTTCGTTGTCATGCGATACGCTGTTAGGTATTGCTTCTCGTCGTGTTATCTTTATGCGTTTTCTATTGCTAGTGGATTGTTTTACCTACGCCTGAGTTGGTCTACCTTTTATGTTTTGTTTCATGTTTTGGTTTAGACCAAGAATACCAATTTCAATGCAATCTGATACTTTTTTTTTACTAAAAACATTAATATTTACTATCTCTTACTTCTTGTATCTGTAACTCGGCAAATATTTATTATCTCAGGGTCCCAAGTTTTCTAACCCTAATTCCCACTCCTCAGCCTTGTTCACTTCTTCTCCTCAATGGCGTGAGGGTCCTTCTTAATCTCGTCTTCTCCGTGGCCATAAATCGGCGGCATATCACTTCGCACCTCTCCTCCCATTGGGAACTTGCTCTCCGGTCCCGGTCCAATCATTGGCGTCTGCATTCCCGTCCGTTCAGCCTCCTTCCGCTTCTTCGACTCCCGTTCCACCACAGCCCTGAAGAATGACGCAATTTGAAGCAACGCCATATGCTGCGTCTCTGGCACACCCAGCATGTTGAATAGACTCTGGCTATCGAGAATCTGCTTAGCGATAACAACATCCGGCATGCAAAATGTCCGGACAGCCATCTGTCGAGCATTGGTTCTCATAGCTCCCAGGAGAGTCTTGATCTCCATGATGTTTGCCTGGCGACGTCCGTAGAAGCGGAATTCGGCGTCGTGGGCGGCAACTAGAGCCAATTGCGTGTCAAGGTCGTAGCGGAAGCCGACTACGCGGGGATAGCCCTTGATACCCCATTCTTCGGCAATTCTCTTAAGCTTCGAGGTGTCAAGGCGGCCATGGTTGAACTGGGTCGTGATATAGCCGTGGACAGCGCAGGTCAAGTGGTACTCCAGTTCGCAATAGAGAAGCGACTGTTCGCGAGAGTCTAGGGAAATGTGCATGGTCTTGACTTGGCTTTCCGTATGTTGTTTGTTACCAGTCGCCAGATCGTGCTGCAGAAATATGTTAGCTTGGTTGTGTATATCATTTAGAAATTTCATGTGTATTGAACTTACCACACCACGAGCCATCTTCCGCATGGCATCCATGAAGGCGAACTTCTTGCCTTGCTTTACTGGACTCTCCTTCTTCTTGTCACCCTTGCCAGACTTGCCACTTTTGTTGTCATCCGGCCGGGCATTCTTTTGGAGCGTGCTGTGAGTTTTCTCCAGGCTACGCTGTTTGCCGATTCTCAAGTCCCCAAAGCCACTTTTCTTCGAGCTGGGAGTCTTGAAATCCTCCTGGTGGTTCTCCTTGACCGGACTCGTGTAGCTTCCACTGTTGCGCTTAGAGCTTCCGGGCTTGGAGACGGGGCTATGACTCTTCAGATTGGGGTCATCGTTATCCTGGTAGAGATATAGAGTCGTGACCGGACGCTCATTGAGGACAACATGGCCAGCCTCATTGCACCTGTGAGACTCGGCCCGAATCTCGTCGTGCTCAGCCCAACCGAATTCAGCTGGCGGCCCCTTGGCTTTCTCGTCGAAGAAGGGAGTGAGAGGTGTAAAGGGAAGAGACTTGTTGACACCCATGGGAAGGTTGGGTTCCCTCTTATTAGCGCGATTATCTTCGTCTTTGACATTGTCGTTGTCGTCGTTGTTGTTGTTATCGGGTTTAATCACAACCTGAGTTGTCTGGGACTCCTTCCAATCAGTGTAACCCTGAAGGATATTGGCGCCGATGTCGATGTTATTGTTTTCCTGTTTATCGGATAGATTTAGTCACTGTTTGCTGGGTATGATCCGACGGATTTTGTACTTACCTGGATCCTCTCACCGACATCCTCACAGTCATTGACTGTGTCCTTCAACTCAAAGTCGCCACTGAAGCCCTGATGCTGACCAATGTTGAGAGGTTCAACACGTGCAGAATGAGGGACCAACTCCTCCGCAGTTCCCAGAGGGCCGACGATGTGAGGAACCCGATTGCTAGGAACCTCGAGACCCGGAATCAAAGGCTCGTTGGCTTCTTCACTCTTCTCTTTCGAGTCTTCATGCTTCAGTCCGTCGTGAGACGTCACAATGCACTTGAATTCCACAGCTGGACACGGGCTATACGGAATCTGAACGTCGTCGGTGGAATAATGTGATCCATCCGAGTCTTTATCCATGGTAGCAGTCTGCTCATTCTCACGTGTTTCACTCGTGACCTCCTTCCCCTTGCCTTTGTCATTGAAGGTAACCTTCTCCTTTACTAAAACCTCCTCATCTGCCAGATTCCCCTCAGCAGCATCTCTCACCTTCACCTGAACACTCTTTTGCCGAGCAGGCTGTCCCACAGGCGGCGCTGGGAAGGCACGACTTACTTGTCGGATAGGCAAAATCTCTCGCTTGTTGGGCGGCTCAACAATGTCCAGACGAGATGGTGTCCGTTGGAAGCGCCGTTGAGCCAATGTGCGGCCCGTTTGTCTCGGCGTCGGGTTCGTGTCCTCTGCCTCAGACTCCTCAATAACAAAGAGAGCCCGATCGAGAAGTGGAGATGTTGGGAAGGTCTCAGACTTTTTCGATTTCAGTGACGAATCATTGTCCTCGATCGAGATAGTGGGAGGCAACAGCTCCAGGCTAGAGGCTTTCTGTTCGGGAGACGGGGGCAGAGTGCTCGGATCAGGTGGGTGGGGGGTGTAAAGAGGGTATTGGATACCCCCAGGCTGACCTTCGTTCATATTGCCTTCTAGAGGCGGGAACAACATGTTGGCCTCTGTGGTGTTGGGAAGAGGCAGCTTAGGGACCATTCCCGGGCGATACAGAGGTCCACCAAGTGAACCAGGACCGAGCCATTCACCGGAGTACCCCATTCCAGGCATACCCCAAGCATTGGCACCAGAATTAAACCCATAAGTGTTGGATAGGTTTTGCCAACCCACGTGTTGAGGGAAAGCACTGCCAAAAGGACCACTAGGCTGAAAACCGTTACCACTTAATGGGAAACTCATCTGCTGCTGCTGCTGCTGCAGGTTGTACCCTTCAAGGCTGGGCTGATGAGACTGATAGTTCGCCATCATCTGAGGCAGCATCTGGAAAGATTGGCCGCCAAACATCCCAGAGAGGTCGGGCTGAGAAGAAGCTTGGAAGCCAGTGTTCATCTGGTTCATGAACATTTGGTTTTCTTCAGAAACGTCGGGTATTTGCAGCTTCATATGAGCTTGCCGCTGCTGCTGCTGCTGCTGCTGCTGCTGCTGCTGCTCTAATTGTGCCCTCTGCTGTTCCTCCTGCTGTTTCTGCTGTTCCATATCCAGGCTTGCTCGACGTTCGTTGCGTTCCTTGGCTTGTCTAGTGAGGGCAGCCCACTTCTCGCGTGGCCAAACTTTCCTCTCGGAATCAACTGTAGAGCCCTGAATCTGAGATACTCCCTCGTAGTAATCGGGGTCCCTAGCATCAGTGTCCGAGTGAGCAGTCTGCCGGTTGGCTTGCTCGCCGCTGGTCTGTTCTTGGCCAACCTGTTTCTGGACAGTCTTTTGGCTACCTTGCTCCTGAGGAAGCAGCTTGGCAAAAGGCTGGCCAATTGGCGAAGAGAAAGTCTGGGCAGCCTGCTGCTGGAATTGCTGCTGATACTGTTGTCGATACTGCTGTTGTGAGAGTTGCTCCATCGACGGACTACCAAACTTCTGGTTAACCAGAGACAAGTCCGGCGCACCCTGCATCTGGCCCCAACGCATCGGCGATGATCTTGTAGGCATTCCCATTGAAAAAGGGCTTGACCATGGCTGGCCCGAATGTGCCGCATGCTGATGGTGCCGGTGCATAGTCTCGAACATGGGAACAGTGGGATTAATAGGAATTTCGGGTCCCACAGCAGGCATCTGCTCCTTGGTTTCTCCCGGTGAGTTCGCCATCAGTTCGTTCAGACGCTGCATCGGTGAAGAGATAGGCATAGACGACTGAGTGTCAGGAGTCATTTGGGTGACGTCGGAGCTGTAGACCGAACTAGAGTAGCTATTGGTGACAGCGCGTCTTCGAGGGAGGGAATAAGGACTATTCGTCGAGGGGGCGTTGGTTTGGCGGGCACCAATAGTACCAAAGGGTGATGGGGAAGGCGGTGGGAGGTCTGGGAGAGCCTTCGGCGACTGACGCTGGCGAACCCTGCAAGCGAAGTATGTTAGACGCTGTTCATGTATCAATCGTTATAGCTTAGGTATATCTGGGACCCGACTTACCAGCTTTCGGATGCAGCACGAGCAGAAAAGGGGGATTTGTTCTCCTTGAAAGGTTTCATGGCCGAGCTTCCAATTCGTTCCATCCCCTTGCCTTTCCAGTGGGAAACTTTCTCGGTCTGGCTAGTCATCTTCTTTCTCTCAGTGCCATTCTTGGGTGTCGCCTCATTCGTGGTAGTAACCTCCTTGATGGCCTTTTCTGTCACGTCCAAGGACTCAATCTTGGTCTCCTTCACAGCTAGTTCCAGCGTCGTCTCATCCAGACGCTTCTCCATTTGATGAAGCCACGAGGATTCCTGCGAATTGTTCTCCTTTTTATCCTCAGACTGGATCACTGCTTGCTCCTGAGTGTAAACTCCAGGGCCCGAGGACTTGCAACCGCTGAGGTTAGGGAATATTGTGTCACCACGGTCCATGGGACTGACATTGCGCTTGCGAGTAGCAGAGGTCAATGATTTACTGGCAGAGTCAGTCAGCTGGCGGGCATCGTGAGTCCAAGGTTTGCGGATTTGGTCTCTGGGAGTCTCCATGACGGTGGACTGGTCCAGAGAAACTGGCTTCTCAGGACTGGCAAAGAACTTGGAAAGATAGCTGTCCAAAGGCATCGTAGTAACAAAGAAATCAAGACAGATAAATCAATATCACCTTGGTGTGAAATAAAAGGATGTAGTTAGTTGAAGCAATCAGTATCGAGGGATTTTGATTGTGTTGCAGGTCTCAAGGTGAACAGAGAATATTCAAAAGCAAAAGAAAACTAAGTTGGTCCCTCGACGACGCAGGTTGCGAAAAGATACAAGCAGGCCTAAACATTGTAAACCACAAGAAAACCCACAAATTCTGTTCATCTGATAGTCATAGGCTTTCAGAAAATTTATCCACGCGTCGTAACATCGCCACGTATTTGGCGTTGGTAGGGGCAACCATCACAAGCCTAGAAAGGAAGACTCATATCCTGTTTGGTACTGGCCTGTATTTTATCTGAATAACTTTCATAGCAACCAAACCACTACACTACATCTTGGCACACTAACAAGTTAAAACCTGTGAAGTGAAGACCATCAAAGTGCAAAAAACAATATTGTTGTTGACTCGTAGTGCAAAAGTCGTTGTAGTCGGGTAACACAAAACTTGGCCTAACCCTAACCAGTAATCCATACCACAAAGATGCAAGGTATAAAAGGTATACTTTTCTTGAATATTCATCCGTGTATTAAATTTTAGGTGAGGGGAAAACTATACTATCTGTGTCTCGACAGCATAAGCTAGGGAACTTGCCATTTCTTCCATGTTCCAAGCTCTACCACCCTCCATTCCAAACACTCGAGGCCATACTCCAGTGGGTTTCATCGACGGTGGCAGTACAAGGTTGATGCCATTTTCAGGACGAAGGGCGTTGTAATCAAAAAGGACATCTCCATCACATTCTGCTCTGGCAATCATAACACACTCCCGGCCAATGTTGCCAAGATCCACAGCCTTTACAGCTTCTAGCGTACGAGCCGAGAGGCTAACCATTGCCACCCAGTCATCGGCTGATCTAGATCCACCGAGTTGCATGTATCCTGAGCATCTGAAAGTGGTGTCTGCTTCCGGGTCCGGCCTGAGTCTCATAAACAGGCGCTTCTTATCACGGAAAAGCGTTTCGTCAAAAAAGGAGATGGGTTGGAGACCAGACATGGCAGCCTTGAGAGACCGACACACAGCGCGGATATGGATTTCGAATGTTGCCAGTAATGGGTCGATGTTGTCGCATAGCATCATGTGGACGGTAGCATGTGACTGCTTGTCGGATCTGGGGCGTGATAATCTGTCGCAATTTCCAGACATGGAACTCAAAGCGATTCGTGGGTTTGACTCATCGATTTTCCAGAGTCGGAGCAGCCCATTACGTTGCCGTTGGAGAGCATTACTAGGGGCAATCTTGGTTTGCCACTCACGGGACTCATACAAGCCATAAAACTCGCCCGGCCATATAGGGGGGTCCTTAGTGCCCCAGAAGAAACTAGCATCGTCAAAGTAGTTGTCACTCAAGAACTACTCAGGGTACGGATTCTGGGACGATCTAGATATCTTAAGGGCGCCAATAGCATCAATAAGAGTTGAGAAGACCATCTTGAACGATTGATGTGGCAATCAGGGCAAATCTAGGGGTTTCGTCAAATTGACACAATGTGGGCATCCACAGAGATCTATCTTTAGTCGAGCAGAGAAGTAAGATATTGGGTATCAGCAAAAGCACAGAACAGATACGTAGTGGAATGTTGAGGAAAAAAGTCAAAAAGGATAAAACAGGGTGTAGATATGATAGAAAAGGGGATGTCAACGTGTGTTCTGAAGTATGTTATAGTATATGATGTTGATATCTATTGTGAGAAAGTCATATTCATGTTTACATACATGTTTACATTAGGCCCATCCAAACATGGCAGTAACCACATCCGTGTCTAGCATTGTGACTTCCGAATTGGGATCAAAGACGGGTTCACAACAAGGCTGTCAATTTAATGATTAAAAAAAAAAAACATTAGGGTTTTGTAAAGGGGAAAATAATCATCATAATCATCAGTTCACCGAGATAATTCAAACTCAGTACCTCAAAATAAAATTAAACACCCGATTATCAACAGATACAATCTTTATAAAAAAAATATATATATATAAAAAGTAGTATCTCAAAGAAACAAAAAAAGATCCCATATAACAGAAAGAAAAGAAAAAAGAAAAAAGAAAAAAAAAAAAGGTCATAACATCATACCAAAATTTCACCAGGCCCAAAATTGAAGTGTCTCAAGAAAACCGGCACACAAAAGGCTGATTCAACAATGCAATCTCACGCGCAATTTGTGCCCATTCCAACTCTCGCTTATAACCTCTGTTGGCATCATTTGATCCATCACGACTGTCAATGCTGACTGCCGTAGACGGACGTTCGCCACTAAGTGTAGCCTCTTCCCAGCGTAAAAGTTCATAGGTAAATCGCAAATGCGGCTGAATGATAACATTCAGACGGCGAGCACGAACATAGCAGTACGCACGAGGAAGAGAAAGATGAAAGGTGCGCATAATCTCAGCGATGCAAATGGTGGCAGAACGAGAAACGCCAACCCGGCAGTGGACAAGCGTAGCCTTCCCTTGAAGGCGGGCACGATCTACATAAATAGCATGTTAGTCAATAAAAGGTTCTCTCTCTCCAAGAAGGATATATGTAGAGGCAAAGCTTACCCAGGAACTCAAAGGCCCGCTGGAAATGGTGCGTCAAGGTATCCATTCCATTATCCTGGATACCATTAATCTGATACACATTCTCGGCTCCCCATCTATCAAGCTCCCCATCTCTCCAGTTTGAAACCTCTCCGACACTCAATATTTGAGTGATTCCAAGAGCACGTAGAAGATCCGGATTATCAGCATGCTCGAGATTGCCCAGATACATGTAATCTGTAACACGACTTGGCAGCGAGCCATCAATGTGACGAAACCATCTCGGTTCATCCCGTGCCAATACTTGGAGTCTCTCAGGCGATTCTGCCTTGTGGCATGGTGACGCCCGAAGCAAGGCATATGATAAATTACGAAGAAAGGCAACATCTGAGGGGTATGCAAAGAAATTGCGCTTGAGGTCAATGTGGAGTGACAACCATGCCTCAGGTATTGACCACCCACTGACAAAGGAGTAGTAAGCAATAGCTAATAGCGACGTCTCCGTGTAACCATCGCCACAGTGAAAAAGAACTTTGCGGGGCTGTGGGGTAGGAGTTATAACAGTGAGATCAAAAACCTCAGCTTCGTCTATTTCAGTCACAGTATCCTCGTCGGCAGCGGTGGCGAGGCTTTCAGCATGCTCAACATGTTGAACCTCTTCGTGGTCATCCTCGTCATCACTAAACGCAGAGGAACATGTAGGAAGACTTGACTGACGAGTAATTCCCACATCCGCCATCTCATCTTTTCCGGGCAATGTTCCATTAGCCATGTGATAGATCCAACGGCATATTTCGACGACTTTTCCAATCTCTGACTGTGTTGAGCTAGAGCACGCCACGCTACCAGATCCAGGAAATTCGAGATTCGCTACTTGGAGCGAACCATCCTCCATTGTTAGGGGGGACATTAGAGAGAATGAGAAAGCGTTGGGATTCAGCTCAGCACCATCAGAACATTCGATAAAAACATCAAACTCGGGCTCGATGGCAGTAGATGGCGTAGGACCAAGCCAAACATTAGGGGCAATCTCGGTAGGTTTGGTCATCTCATACATCTCAGCACGCTCCTGAGCTTGGAGATCAACTACATTGCCGGTGAGGTTTCCATGAGAATCAATAGAGACAATATCGGGATGTTGCTCCTCAAAAACTGAAAATGGTGTCACACAGACAAACACATTCATACGCGGCACAGGCAGTTCGCCCGGTCCAGACTTTTCATTCATCTTGGCACGCCATCTGACCTGTGCCTCAGCAATTCCGTGTGCTACATGGAAGACCCGGTCGCGGTCTTCGCCATATACAATAACGTCTGAGATGGTGGCCAACTTTACACTTTGGATCTGAAAGTTACGCACACTGAATCCTGACCGCGGCTCAACTTCGATAAACCCGAACTGAGATGCTCCTGGCGATCTAGGATTACGTCTATCTCTAGCAATGTTGGTGATGATATCACTAGGTGCAAGAGCACCCTTTAATCGCGCATATCCTAGGTTCCCATCGGCCTTGACAATTGTAATGGACCGCATGCATGCAGGCGGTCTCTGCTTTTGACCTTTGCCAAAGAACGCAGATTGTACATTATTGTTGGGGTTAAGGCCATGCAGCCATGGAAATACGCGTTTGGAGGGCGGCAGCGGCTGACGCGCCATATGATCAACAGCAGCAGCGATTCCGCAGGGGTCTATAGCATAGACTGGTAGATCAAGAACTAGTAGTTCCTCATAGGCGTCAGGTGGGTACAAAAGTGAACGGTCTGGTCTCTCATAATCTTCGTCGGAATCCGAATCAGACAGACCCTCGATACCGGAATCCTGTAAGGAACCCGGGGGGCAGTATGGTAGGTGGCGGGTAGGCGCGTTTGCAGCATGATTGATCAAACGAGGAATTGATACAGATACTGAATTTGCATTGGAAGAGAGCGAAGGGTCAATAATACCATCACAGGCCGAGGGAGCCGAAACAGCAGCCATGGCGGTAGCAGCCATTATTGTGGGGAGGGAATTCGGCGAATTATGACCTGTTGAAGGATCAAAAGTGAACCCGCCGTCAAATAATCAGGTTATAGAGGAGGTATGTGGGACCGATATTCCGAGGACAACGATGCAATAGTAATAATAGGTATTTGTATAAAGAAATAAAATAAAAAAAGAAGATTGGTATCGCGACATATACGGGGAGGGACGACGACTAGCACGACGTTAGTTATGTATACTCATTTCAGTCAAGCAAGATTGAGCTCACGGGAAGGAAGTCCTTATATCAGAAAGATCGGGATTGTGGGCTGGCGCAAGACGTACGAGCACGTATATCAAGTCGGTCAAAGTCGCCTGACTTGACGCGATATGAGCGTACAAGGTAAAACTTGAGTGGCACGGGAAACAAAGGCCACTGTGACAGCGGGAATTGGGCGGCCAGGGACGCTTTTTATTTGCAACACCTGAGCAAAGCAACACTTCCAAAAACAGCCAGTTGAATGAGCTTGGCTGTGCGATATGTCTGATTTTGTGGATGTGTAATATTGGATTCGATTCGATAGGATGCAAAGTGCTCAGATATTAGTGCAATGGCAACGGCCAATATTGAAAGGTGACTGAGTTATTTTGAGAAAGAAGGAGATGATATCTCGCAAAAGGGAGCGAATCTCCAAGAGAAATTGCAATCAAAATATGAGAGAACAAGAAGGCCGGGAGGGGTAGGGAATTCCCGTGTTTATACGTCGAGACATTTGGGACGATGAGGGGTGACAAGTTTAATGCCCATTAATGTGCCTGCTCTTCGACCATTGATAAAGAAAGTCGGGAAATCAAGACGCAATAAAATATACATTGAACTCCCTTGGATCCGGAATCTCGCAAGTCGCCACTATACTAATATCAATGAGGTTAAAACTGGCAATTCTTCTCAATTGGGCACTACAAAATCAAATCAAATCCACACACAAAAACTTACATTGAACAAGCAATAAGAGAGATAACGACGATTGTAGGTACTGCTTCTTGATAGTAAATGCTGGCACTTTAAGAACTCCCCATTATATTATTCTGTGTAAAATATAATACGGGGCACAAATCGCACAGTATAGCTTCAGATCAAGCGCTTTAGAATTCGTAGATTAGCCCACTCGTGCTTGGTATGGGCTCCGATTTCTCTAAACTTGATTGAGTCCTCTATGAATGTCCAGATAAGAAATCTGCATATTAGGCGCAGGTTGCTGCTGACTGAATGCCAATACCGTAGGAATGCAGGAAGAGAGACTATTTAAAGGCGGGCGGGCGGCGTACAGCGGCTGGGCGGATGTCCCAAGTACTTTGTCAAGTCAACATCAACCAACTATGAATATAAGAGTTTCTGATAAGAAGAGGGTGTAATAGACAATAGCCAGCGTCCAACTGGGGTCGAATTGTGTGGCTTGATTACGGCAATCCACAAAAAGAAAAGAAAAAATAAGAAACAAAAAAAGCATCACATGCAATGTAACAGGTGTTGATGCAGTGCGACGGAAAAGTTTGAACGCCTAAGATGAGGAGAAGATCAATACACACATGATGTGATCGTGGAAGAAGCAACAAAGAAAAAGAAAAGGGAAAAAAAAAGGGAACGAAAGAGCTATTTTTCCTATGACGCCCCCGCACAATGTGGCGGAAGATACAAAGAGAAGATGATGATGGATGCAGTTTATGTTTACAGGCAGGTCCTTATTGCCCGAATTGCCTACTGCTGTGGAATGTGCAATTATTGGCAATAGTAAGAACCTGTTTGATCATCAGTAGTAGCTCACGCAAGTTCTTTCCTAACTTACTTATAATGAGTGGGTGGCAAAGCCGTCATCATAGGAATTTGGAAAGAGATAAGACATTGCTCTATTCACTGCAATCACGACGATATAGAGGCGTAATTGTGATTGTTTTCCCCTTTTACTCGGCACCATACGCCATTGTGTAGTGACTTACCTTTATAACAGGCTCCAAATTACGTCTCAATAGCAGTTGTCGCTCGCTACAAAAATCAATTAACCATGTTGACAGGGCTTTGGCACATGTAAAAATCAAAAGGCAGAAAACTCAAACCAAGGAAGATCAATGCCAAAGCTGGACAAAGCTGTGCATCTGCCGTGAAGTTCGCGACCAGGGAAACCTAGTCTATGGAATCCAGAAATAGCGGGTGGTGGCTCCTATTGTTACGAGTCCCATCCCATTAAAACCAGACTTATGGTCGCCGGTCCTAGTCTCAACAATTGCAGACAATATATCAAAGTTTATGCCTTATGAGGTTTGTTGTGCATGTTACCTTTTTAGATGATATATGTTGCGCTGGCTCCCTATGAAGCCCTACAGACACCTCTGTATGCTGGTATCTCTCTGCTCAACTGCAAAGTCGTATTTCCCCACGCGCCAACAACACGAAACATTACGAGACAATCCTGACAACATATGCGACAACCCTGCACACTACTTCCCTATATTGATATTTTTATATTATAGACAAGGTTATATGCAATGCATAGGGTTAACCACAGCAAAACCCATACACGTGACCCTTGACTTTGAGAGAAGAGTCAAATAACAATCTTTTATTTTTTTTAATTTTTTTTTTCCTTTTTTACTTGGGCACCGTTGTCAACTTTGAAATTAGGACATATTATAGTTAATTTACCAAAATCACTTTTCTTTCTACCCGTCGCTACCATCACTAGACTCTGTTTAATTAAACTAGATTCTCCCGGACTCTCTTTGCAAAGTGACACATCAACTCGGTCGGGGTTGATGAGAACATCCATTTCCTCCCATATATACATAGTTTCTTGACATCAATCCATTTCTCTAGAAAGAAAAATCAAACCAGATGCGACATGTGAACGGCCTCGACGACATTTGGTTGGGCTAGTGTGAGGCTTACACCGCAGAGGTAGCACATGCATAATCCAAAAAGCAGGGTAGACCTGGGGTTGAGCTCAGCCTTTCAACCAGCTCAAAATAATCAATGCCTGGTTATTTCAATCTGTTCCAGGCTTCCCAAGTGTAAGTATGTCTATAGCTAGAGAGAGAGTGCTTATCCATGAAAACCGCCTGCTAAACTACAGAGCTTATCCTAGTCAATTTGGTTTAACTGACCTAACCAAAAGCACTGCCAACAAGAGCCATTCAACCATCTTCCCGCGTGCCTGGAGGGGGGCGCTTTGGGAGAAGCTTGGTTTCCCTCTACCATTTTTCGCCAACTGTGACCTCATCGTCCGCTCATTTGTTGTCACAGCTTCCTTTGGGTCAACATGTTAGTATGCTCTTGATATTTCATTAATATATTTCTTGAGCATGTGCTTTTCATCAATCTCGTGACTTCTTGGGTGTATAGAGAGTCTTTAGATGAGGTTCTATCTCGTTCATGATACTTCTAGGGGATTTTGTTTATAGGACTTTTACTCACTTTCGACTTCTAGAACCTCAAGTACTGCAACCATGTCGCAAGTAATCCACCGCGGCGCCAAGTGCCGATTGGCACCTCCACATGACCCAAATATCGACCCAGATACTAAATCAAACACCGCCGAAGATGCTTCAAATACAGCAATCGTTCCTTCAAGTACGGAAATCAGACCGACCACGACAGTAAACTCAGATCCGGATGCGAAACGAAGCCTCCGACGAATATTACAACCAGGGAAACAGGACCCACCTGTGAACTACGATCTCGACGATGACGAGCCTCCACCGCCCATTAACCCCCAGTTCTTCTATTCATCGCCCATGCCAATCGATGATCCACTTTCTCCCGGAACCGGCCCCGCTGCCGTTGACCCTTCTTTCAAAGGTGCCTTGCGACCATTCAGTAGCTCGGATAGCAACGCACTTGAGAAAGCATGGCGCCAACTGACGTCATTACGCGACACAAACACACACTCAAAAATATACCATCTCCAGAGTCCCGATGACGATGCTTCCAAGCACCATTCTGATCTCTTGACACACTTGGTATCTAAGCTTGCAAAGAAACATTTTGCTAAGCATGGATCAAAGTCTGAAGTCACTGCAGTTGTTCTACAACCCGTGAGTTCCACAGCACCCGTGGCCGAGTGCTGCCAGGGGTTGTGGACCGACGTTGACATTGAGTTGGAGGCTAGATTCTGTGTATTGGTCAGACGACAAACGTATATGCTTTCTAGAGAACGGGTTGCTCAGGAAGTTATGAATGAGTTGCGACGGTTGCTTTTGTTAAAGACTACTGTGAATCAGGGTATCGACGTTCCACGATCCGATAGCTTTGCGTCAACTCCTTCCACGTCACATATATCTAGGACATCTACCTCGTTCGTACCGGAAAGTCTTCGAGGTGTTCCCAGATATCTTGGTGAAGCTCGGATAGCATCAAAGGAAACAATGGCAGATCTGGAAATACGGACAAAAGCTTTGGCCAATCACTACGATAAGGAACGGGGCGAGCGATCATCACAGCCCGGAACTCCGATTGGATCTGCAGTGGGATCCTTGCCTGCAGCAAGCAGAGCCCTACTAAAGCCTTCGCCATCGACTATCGCGGGTAGTCTTCCTCCTGCATCTGGTATTGGCTCGCTTGTGCAACAGGCCCGACTGAGGGGTGCTATTGGGGGTGGGAGTAAGCGAAATAGCATGCTAGTCTCTGATGGCGGCACTAGACCGGGTAGCCGAGATGGACAACAGGATGAAGACCCAATTAGCTTGGGAGAGGATCCGATGGACTCAGAGTACGTGAGGAATCGTGAAATCTCAGTTGGATTGTCACAGCTCCATGTGGTTAATGTATCGACGCTGGTAATGAAACCCATATACTGGTCACCGGTCAATGACATCTCTCCTGTGACCCGTGCAACATGGTTCTACAAGTAAGTGATATCCAGTGTTTCACTCCGTATACCAGTACGTTGTTAACTGACGCTATATATAAATAGAGACACAATGCTCCCTGTACCAATAAATGTTGCTAACCAATTAGAAGCTGGATACCGAACACTAAGAGCTTGGTCTTCGACATGGAGAGTAGAACTTAAATGTGCCATTGAAATCGGTGCAGCTGGAGAAGAAAAGATATCTCATCCACTATGGCCACAGGAACTCACAAACCCGAATGCCAAGCTGCCAACTCTTGATGAACCGCGAATCACCGGAGAACTTTACTGTGCCGCCCACTGTTTCTACGACCAAGCTGCCGCCGAAGGAAAACTTCCTGGAGTCATGGTCGAGCAAGCTATATCGGTTGAGGGTCAGGAAGATGGTGCTAGCCCGACTCAACGGCCTTATGACGACTATCATGTGATGTACAAAGATGATGTTGATGCGTTTCTGTTGAAACCCAGTCAACGTCCATCGGGCTACTACGGTAGACGTCCCATTTCACGTATCATGAAGGGCAATACTGTGGGTATTCCCGTGTGTCGTGGCTTCGACCGTGTTGCTTGGGAAAACCTCTATGAAAGAAGTCTAAACCCCCATAAAGAGGAATCATGGGCAGCTTCAGATGATGCTTCAACTTCATCTAGAAATGATGATGTAGAGTGTTCAGCCTGTGCCAAGCAACAAGAGGAACGACGAGTTACCGACCTAGTATTAGTTGCTCATGGTATTGGTCAGAAGTTTGCGGAGCGAGTTGAGAGCTTCCATTTCACTTATGCCATCAACTCGTTTAGACGTGCCGTCAACATCGAGCTTCGGGAGCCGGCTGTCAAGAACATTTTACGGCCAGATCATAATGGAATCATGGTGTTACCACTCAATTGGCGTCACACTCTTTCCTTTGAAGACGGAGGTCCCAAGACAGATGATCACACAAGTCAGGATGGAGATGCATTTTCCTTGAAGGATATCGAGCCGCCTACGATTCCCGCAGTACGCAGTTTGATCAGCGATGTTATGTTCGATATTCCTTTTTATATGTCACATCACAAGTCGAAGATGATCGAGGCATTGGTGGGAGAGGCCAACCGTGTTTATCGGTTATGGTGCCAAAACAATCCTGGGTTTCACGAACATGGACGAGTACACTTGCTCGGGCATTCTCTAGGAAGTGCAATGGCGATGGATATCCTCAGTCGACAACCTAGTCATGTTCCGAAGCTTGACCTATCTTCGAGGCTGTCAGTCAAACATTTTGAGTTTGACGTGACTAATCTTATACTGTGCGGGAGTCCTGCGGCCTTCTTTCTTCTACTTGAACGGGGAACGTTACTCCCTAGACGAGGCCGAGGCAAGCCTGGCGCGGAACCGACTGACGTTGAAGAGCCGTCGTTAACAGGGGAAGCCGGAAAATTTGGATGTCTTGCGGTAGACAATGTATACAATGTTTTAGCCAAAGAGGATCCCATTGCCTATCTTCTCAATGGTACGATCGATGCCGAGTACGCGTCGAGTCTACGAACAGCATATGTACCTAGTACATCAGTGTCATGGGCCAAGAGCCTCAGTGATTCTCTGATGAAAGGCTGGTATGGCAGTAATAATGAAGCAGCGCCCTCATCTCAAGCAGATCAGCAACTTCAGAATGATCATGATTGCGAAAGTGAACGTTTGCCCATCCGTTTACCGTCGTCCTTGGAGCTAGAGATTCATGACTTTAGCAGAGAAGAGGCAGCGGAGAAGAAGGCGTACCTTCTCAACGACAATGGCCAGATTGACTGGTATCTCCGGAGTAGTGGTGGCCCTCTTGAGATTCAATATCTCAATATGCTCAGCGCCCATACCCGCTATTGGACGGATAGTGACTTCATTCGATTTGTGTGTGTGGAAGTTGGAAGACGACCTGGGCGGAAAGATGCGATACCGGGGATGAAGGCTCGGAAGAAGAGAACTCGGGATTGAAGAGAATACTGTTGGGGGATTTCGGATGGTATTGGGCTCATTGTGTTCCCATAGTGGATAGAGAGAGCGAGTGATGATTGGGATGATACACACAAGGGGCATGTATGTATGTTCGATGCTACTCTGCTGTATTCTTTGTTAGCGATGCCTGGTAATGAATGGCGTCCTTGGAGTCTTGTTTCGAGGTCGTTTCAACTCAAACTGTGGGTATGATGTAGAATGTGGATTTTTGAGAAGAGAAGGGAAGTATGGTGGTTCTTGGCGAGTTGGCTATTCGAGGGATTGTTTCAGGGCGTTCGGGGTACATCTAGGTCTGTGTTTAGTTTTATATAGATATATATGTAATGTTTAGATATCTTGATTTGGAAACGTGTACGTATATATCGTATGTACCAGTGTATGTGCCTATGGGTGCATACATACATACCTAGATGCTTTGAATGGTTGTTGTGAAAGAACTAGTGGAACATGTTAACGTAATGAATCGTGACTCTGAGAATATTTCCAAGCTGGGTGGGGTAAACAAGTTCCTGATACCGAGTAGATACCGACCCTGAGCTACGTGACTCCGGGGGGCGTCTGAGCTTCTAGTCTCGTGTTCATGTCACGAGTGACATTATGTTTATCTTCCATCTCTTCTCCTCTTCTCTCGCACTTGTTGGTCCGTGATGTTGAAGTTTCCAAGATAGCTGACCAATCACATCCAAATTACTTCTCCATCTAGCCATCTCCTCCCATCGCCCTCAAATCTTTACCCGTAGCTTTGATCTTCTCCCATCATCTCCGTCTCAACCGTTCATTGTTTCGTATTGTCTTGCTCCCAATCCATCTCCATTATCACCGTCACCCATCCCACGTTCCTTGACTTGACGCTTAGTCCGTGGGTGAATATTTCCTCCTAGATTGGTTTATGGACTTTTGATTGTTGGGCGTGTGGGGAACAAGTCATGGCACACAACAGAAAATTTTGCTTTAGACTAGAGAGGACTATTACAGAAAGTAACAGTGTCAAAAATCTTGGGCTTGTCTGTGTCGGTGGTGCCTTTTGGCTGTGCCGTAGCCCTACGTTGCATGGTAATGGAAGATTTGTCCATTTTTGTCTTCTGCTTCCCAGTGGACTCGGGACGAAGTAGGTAAAAGGCGCAGGTTTTGGAAAGATGCATATCATCTTTCCTTTGTCCCAATGTCTTGATTACTCTATAATTGTTCCAGAACATCTGTCCAAAGGCAAAAGCTACAGTGTCATGGTGACTGAAGCAAGGTGGGCAACCATCACGACTAGGATCATGACCAACAGGTGACCACATATACATATATTCCTCTTTAGGATTTAATCTCACTCACCATCATCTCCTCCTGCATCACCGCCGCTATAGGCCCTGTAGACTAGATTGCAATGTCTTCATTTATTATCACATTATCATCTCGTGCTTGGTCTTCGTTTGCATACGGTGTGTGTCTTGATGAGACACCGTGCTTAGTCCTATGGAAATTGGTCTGAGCGTGCATTATGTTCATGTCCCATTCTTGGAGACATAGTATGATGGTGATCAAAGCTCAGACGATTATGACGGTTAGATAAGGGTAGATATACAGTACAGGAAAGAAGAATAAAGAAAGAAAGGAAAGGAAATTGACAATTAAAGTTTATAGTGGCTTGATAAATTGTATAAATGATGACTAACTAGTACGTGTGTACCAGGTTTGGATGACAAAAAGGGTGTCAATGTATGGATATGACGTGAAGTTATGGCTAAAAGAATGATCATGGCATGATCAAGCCACACATTAATATATATATATATATCCGAAATGACAAAATAGCAACAAAGCAACATCCAATGACAGAATAAACCAAGGGAAAGTCACATAACATGGCTCAAGGCAAACAACAACGTGGCTCGCGCCTTCAGGATCCTTCAGCCCTATGGACATGTCCGTCCTGTCTCCTCCTTGTCTCTTGGCCGCCCCGCTTGCCCCCCCCCCCTCTTGTGACTTATTCAAAGTCATCCAAGTCCATCATCTCGTTATCGAGACTATAGTCCTGCTGCTCAAGCATACCACTGGCACCCTTGGCTGCTTCCTCCTTCAGGCGTCGAATGCGCTCCTCATCAATGCGTTCCTTGTGAGCCATGAGATCCTCATAGCTCCAGGTGGAGATACCCTCCTGGTCTTTGGCTTTGAAAGGCTGAGCCATGTTGCGCAGGAACTTGCGTGCATTACCGACTGCCATGTCGGTACTAAGGTTCGTGTCAGCTTCCGTGAGAGCCTGACTGATCCACTTTGGAAGCTGATTGTGTTTCTTTTGGAAACGACGGTCGGCGAGAACCATGATACCATAGTCATCTTTACCACGTAGTACTCGTCCCAGACACTGAGCGGCGTGACGCATGGCATCGAAAGAAAGGAAGTCGTTCTCACGGATACGGTATGTCTCGCGTAGAAAGTCGAGACGAGCTTTGAGGATACGAGATTCTGTGTACTGGAATGGAACACCAATACACAATACAGTACGCCCGTACTGGTGGTCAAAATCGATACCTTCGGAGACCTTGCCACGGGCGACGCAAAGCAGAACAGCTCCACGGCCATTGCAGCATGCAGTACGGTAGGTCTCAAGAGCAAGTGAAGTCTCCTGGGCATCAGGTGTCTCCACTAGGATAAGCTTGTACTTCCACACCTCATCAAGAATACCCATAACTTGCCACATACTGATAATAGACTCCATGTACAGGTATGAGGGGAAGAAAACGACCATGCCATCAGGGGTGACCTTGGCAAATTCGGTAAGGACAGTACCGTAATTACGAACGACACTGGGCTCGTTGCGGACTTTGAATCCCGTTGAAACCGAGGCTTGGTCACTTCCACGGGTAATCACCATGGGCATAAAGGACTTGCGCGCTAGAGTCATCGAGTATGATTCTTGAACCACTGTGGTAAAGTCAAGCATCTTGGAGTACATATCAAGAGGCGATATGGTACCAGAAGTAATGATGACTGAGCGGAAGCGTTCAAACACTGGCCGGATAGCAATTGCTGCATCCATGCACGTGAAGTGCATGACAGGGTTAGGGACCTCAGCAGTATCAGATTCAAAGGGTTCGAGAATAAGCACGAAGCCTTTTTCATACGTTGCAACTAACGTCGCAAAGATTGCCACCTCCTGCAAAGGCTGGTAGTCCTCGATATTGGTAAGCTCGAGGGTGCGCACTAAAGAGGCAAGACGCTCAGAGCAGAAGCGCAGGGGCTTGCGCTCAATAAAGGTGTGTTCTTTGAGGTGTGTGAGAAAAGAAGGGGGGGTTTCGGAAATGACATGGCGAATCTTCATGCGGGTCTGAGAGTTTGGGGGTTCAGAACGTCAGTTACCGTGTTAAAAAGGAGACAACGACTGGAGATGAAGCGGATATGCGGCATCTATGACGACCAAGATGTCTATATAGAGCTGAGATGAGAGATGTCACACTCGGCAAGGTTGTGGTTCTGTTGACCGAGGGGGTCCCGATAAACACATCATAGGGCTGATTGTTCTGTGCCGTATGGTGCCTCTGCCGTATTGTGCCTCCGCCGCCATCGCCACCGCCAATATCAACGCCATGTAGAGAATGGTTGTTGCATAGAAAACAGGAAAGAATCGAGTGGTAGAGATTATAATCAGACATACCTTGAGATATTCAATGATCCGCTTGAGGAACGCCACAAAATGTTCGGCTTTGCGAATGTTTCCAGGAATAGCTTCCCGTAGTAAATCGTCCGGTAGAGCTAGTTGAGAAGGTCGTATTAGCAATTGATCATGTACATACTCGCATAATTTCTGTCAAGATACGGTAAAAACATACCCGGGTTAGTCATGAACCCTTCTTCTTGCCGTGCCTCTTCGGCTTCTCGCAAACCTTCCACAAGCTTCTCATACTCACTACGCAGCTTAGCCTGATCTGTAGCCTTGAGTTCATTAACCTTGCGTTCCAGGTTGACAGCTCCTCTTGTGGCACGCTTGAGAGATTCTTCGGTAATATCAGTACTCAACGCCTCAATACAGACGTTGTCGATGTTGTGAGCCTCATCAAAGACAACAATGCAATCTCGTGAGAATTCCTTTGATACTCGCTCTGCAATTTTGGGGTCGAGTAGATAGTGGTATGAGTAAATGATGACGTTGCAAAATTGAAACTTCCGGTGCCACATGTTAGTTGGCAGTCCTTATTTAATTGTTATATGAGCAAAGGTGTGCTTTGATTTAGTCTTACCATTCGTCTAGCAGTGAAATAAGGGCACTGTTTGTGCTCCTCGCCATACCGAAGGAGACTATCAAACGTCCACACTCCATTCGGAATAAGGTTTGAGGGGTCTTTCTCGTAAAGGTTCTGCGGCACAGACGAGAATGTTAGTATGGAAGTAAACAAGCACTAGATAGTATGTAGATTATAACTGGATCGTTCTTGACGACTTGTTGGAAAACTCACGTCATGGTATGAGCACAGATCAACCTCTTCGCCACGATTCTTTTTGTCCATCACAAACGAGGCCGTAAGGCTGCGACAACGAGCATCAACTACTGCGCCACTCTTCTCCTTTTTGACCGACGGATGAAGACACAAGTTCTTTCTACTGGTTAATCCCAACGCCCGAAACTCTTCTTCAAATCCTAGTTGTTCCGCACGGTACTTCATAAGATTCTTGAGCTCGGCGAGGGCCTTTTCGATCTCCGATACCGTACGGGAACAGTATATGAGTTTCCGAGGTTCCGGGCAGTTTTGTTGATAGGCCACGATCAATGACAAAAGAGATACCGTCTTTCCGGTTCCCGAGGGCATTTCTAGCACACAGTTGCCGTCGGCATCCAATGTCCCTGAAGCTGATTGTTAATGTTGGAGTCAAGAAGAAGAATGATAAAGAAAGACACTTACGCTTGAGATCGCACATGTAACTGTAAACATGATGACATAATCGGTTAGCTGAGGAGTAGCTTTTATATGCGCATTCCAAGTACTTACGCATATTGTTCTACAACGGCAAAAGAAAAAAGAAAAATCAGTATGGAGGTTCACAGAAACCAAAAGTGTCACAACTCCAAGTTCTTACCTGGATATATCCGTGGATACGGAAACAGAACCGGAAGATCACTATGTTACAATCATCAGTATGAATCCCACATATAAGCTATATATTCACTAGTTTGTAAAAGAAACAAGACAAATAGTATTACATACTCAATAAAGAATTTCATTTTGAATAACGTTCGTCAACAGGAAATGAGATTGAGATAAGGATTGATTATAAAGGCCTCAGCGTAGCAACACGACTGGCGTTTAGGAAAACACAAAGTGTGAAGACCTCGTCTAACACTTCCAGATAATGAGGCTTGGTAACATATGGGAAGCCCAGGCCGGGCCGGTGGGTGTTCCCTTCTGGATTGATAGAATCTGAGGTCGGAGATGGAGAAAGAAGGTACCAGGTATTACTAGATATTCTCGAGGTAAAGCAAAACCCAGGACCGATTAGAAAGATTATTTTATAGGCTATGTACCTAATAGCCAAAATATCAAATTGGAAGGCATTAACTTTTGTCTGGTTTGATATTTTTGTATTTCAATGGCGAAGCTGAAAGCATGTTGAAGCTATTTGTGGATAATTTCGTCAGCCTCGTGAACTCTAGGGCCCTTTCCTTCCCTTTCCTGAAAGAAAGCACGCGCCACCCATAAAAAGCAACATCCTTGACAGCTCCGCCAAAGTGCCACGCAATCACGTGATACATAGTATATTAGTGGTATTCATAATGGCTGTGCCACCTGAAAAGCTTCATTTGCACATTGTTCTTCCCCAACATGATTTTTGTTTTTATTCATAGCATTGGCCGCAAGAGTTGTTTTTTTGGCTTGATCCGTAATAATCAACTCTCCAGGTTTGTGCCAACTCATTATGGTAGTTGTTATTCCGTTATTCACAAACATTCCGATTGAGTTCCAACGTAGTTTACCAACCAGCAATTATGTCTATTTGTTCACCGCATGACTCTTGGAGACTCATTCCTCTACCATAAGCCCCGCAAAAAGTAACCTTGACAAACAATCTCCCCAAGCATGTCTCGCATACCCATATGTGTCAGATCAACTTTGCTACAAGTCCGCAGTTGGTACCTGTACTTGAGAGGCACGATATTATCAACGACATATTGGACGAACCAACGTCAAACACACTAGCAGTCACTTATTAGCCCAGCTCTGCATGAAACTCTGATTTCTTGACCTAAATTTATATTGGTCCATGGGTACATAGTCATAGCCAAATATGGAGACACTCGTGCATTTTCAGACCTGAGGCACACCATAACCTATGTATATGTATGTTCAATTGCGGCGTCGTGCATACAATACATTAGAAGTATGCACACTAGTTACGTTCCTTCATAATCTAGAACATTACTCTTTTGGTCTAGGAAGTCATGCGTGAGATGCGAATGATTATGATGACATCTAAGCCTCCTTATTGTTTTGGATCCTCATGTATAACAACATACGCCTCTTCGACCATCATAATGGACATATCACCTAATGTAGGGTTCTTTGAGACTTTTCTTTGCAGTAATTAGATATACACGATTAAAGAGAACTCCGTTGTGTGTGTATCCGAATTAAAACTACACGTACCATGGTCTCTACTATTACTTGTACGTGCACCTATTTCTATTCATAGCCATCAACAGTAGTGCAACCATCATTTCTTATCTTAATACCGAGAAAAAATAAAGCGCTAGGCGCCTATTGATGCCCCTTTATCACTCTGCGGAGACCTTTGAATATCTTGGGGATGACATCAATAGTGGCTGTATCCTCCCATTGTTCCTGTCTTCAGGTGTGCCGTGTGTTATGAGTGCATAAAAAGAAAGCCTTAACCTATATTTTTGTGGGGGTACCACTCCAAATATGCAAAGCAAGCTTGATACAGGGCTCTTCTGGACACTTCTTGGACAGACAGACCCAACGTCATCACATAAGGTGATCCTTTGTTCCAATCACCAGGAATTGTTTCGAAACAAAATCTGGCTGTTATGCAATTCCAGTAAGTCTATCATAGAAAGGCGAAGATAAAATGCGAATCTCCTGTGAATGCACCACTTCCCAGATGAGTATAGGCTGAACAAAATGTTGGTTGGATGACCATGATATATTCCAGTTTGACCTATTAGGGTGGTTCGTCTAATTCTTTGTATCATTATGATGAGACTTTGCATAAGCTGACGGTAGGTGTAGTAGAGATAGACTGAAGTAGGTGCAAAATACCAAAATTTATAAGCTTCTTACCTTCCTATCTGCTATCAGTTCATCAAGTTTACAGTGTATAAACACTATTGCTCCAAACACTAGGCATTTTGATGTCATATCATTTGAACTCTTCATTATCAGCCTAAGAAGGGGCCATGCAGTGTCTGTCAATCATTCACTAAGCCTCCAAGCTATAGAAGGATGAAGCAACAACGCTGTCTTTTTTCCTCATTTGTCTCAAATTAGCCGCGCTGGAGACATCAAAGAGCATCAATACATTAAGCAGTGGAAACATGATCAAATATTCAGCCGCGACGCTGCGGATCAGTTTTTGTATTCAAGGTGAGAATGGAAGAAGTGTGGTTCCTTCCATATTGACCGGAAGTAGTTCCCGTCCGGTGTCTGCAGAGAGTTGTTGCCAAAAATAAAAATGGAGTCTAATGTTTATATCAGGCTCAGCCACTCGTCAAAATGCAAGGTGGACAAAAAATGGGGCTTCTAGGACGACAAAGAGCTCAAATGCAGGGTTTGTATGTTAGGGTTGTCATCTAGTATCTAGATTATTCCTTTGTTCTTTCGCCAATCTACTACTCTCATAAAACCCAATAAGGAAAAAATAACTCGGGATTCCTGCAGCGATTTTACAATGGAGAAAACTTGACCTAAAAATAGATTTCATGCTGCAGGTGTAGGTAATGTTGCCGATTGGATAGTATGACGACTTATGTATTGGCGTTACCTTGATTGGCCACATATCACGGAGGTCATCTTTATTCAGATCGATAAGAATGCAGATATGGATGCTGGCGCACATACACTGTATGTTATACACTGTCGGTCGCGGAGCAATTTTAGAATATCCAAAGTGCATTCGGTTGGGTAAGAGCAATTACATTTAGAGACATCTAACATACCACCAATGTGTTGTTCTGAGTTCTAAAATGCAAATAAAGGTAAGCTAGTAATTATAGTAACATCTAGACACAACTGTGACTATCATGAGTCGTAATATATCATATTTCCGTCATGTAAGCCCCGACGTTACCGACGTGACATGTCTAAACGGCAATCTTTTACTACCGGTATAACGTCCATCCAGCATCGGCCAGCCGTTCATATGCAAAACAGCCGCGTATGGCTAACCCACCACTGAGCATTGGCATTTTGACTACGAAATTTTATACAGAAGCCGCACAACATGCGCCTAGCAAAGAGAAGCAACATAGTTGCGCTTGGATCACATTATTCACATGATTTGGAGGAACTTTCACATTCGCAAAAGAAAGTAGGTATGGGTACATGCCTCTGTCAAGAATGGCTCACCAAACTTAGCAAGTGACCGCTGATAATTTTGAACTTAGCCAGTGATCGCTATATGTGGCTGCGCAACAGCCACAATTTAGCCGCACTTCTCTCCCCAATGGGACTTTCCAAGTTCGTGCCTGGTGTACTGTGTAGATTTCCGTATCCATCACTAAAGAGTTACCGGGCCCGTCGGCTCCGGCCACTCTGGTCTGTCAGACGGTCCAAGTCTAGACTTTGAGAATGTGCATGAATTATACATCGGCGAGCTATATCTTGATTGGCTCAATTCGTTTCTGAAACATATATCATAATCTTAGTTTCTGACAATTCTGGTATCTTCAACCAAACTCCCAGTGCGGCGTGGCTTTGAAATGTGTTTTATGATTATCTGTAGCGGAGCTGAGTGCAGTGATGCGCCGAAAGCGTCAGGATGTTCCGATTAGTATAATATCAGTGTACCTCCTGGTTGACCTCTCAGGAATGCATACACACAGACCGTCAATATCAGCTCTGAGCCTTTTTGTCCCGGAAGAGAGTTGGCTATATTGTGGCTATCAAAGACTGATAGTAGTTCGGACAAATAGTATTCCGCTATAGTGAGTATTCTATGCAAGTTCCGAGTCTGGAGAACTTGCATCTTAGGCAACAAAGTCAAAAGGTTACTGGTCTTTTCTCAAGGTCTAGTCTAGCCATTATTGCTGCACCGGGTAGGTAGTACTCCGCTGCAGTGAATTTGGAGAAGAGGGAGAGGCATAGGTTCAGTAACGCCACACCAAACAGCACTCAAACATCATTATGTGAGCTAGGCTATGAAGACTTTCACTATGTCTAAAGAATTCATACGGTTAGTCTTGAGTGTGTTTATTCTTGACGTTTGGCGATTTATTGTCCCATATGGTACAATAGCAAGAAACAAGACTGCTTATAGCCAAGGTCTGACAAAAAGAATTACGTGAAACTAATATATGACGATACATTGATTATAGTGGTTTTTAGACGCAGCTAAGCGCAATCGCCGCTTGTAGCGGTTTACACCAGGCAGTACGCGGCTATTTTAAGTTTTTTCTTGATCTTTTGATGCAGATGTAAGCGCAAGCAGTCGACATGTTTTCAATGTATTCACTCACCACCCATCAAAAGAGTTTATTGGATAGGTTGTGTGGCTGTGTATACCATGATAGAATATTGGATACCGCAAATACATGGGCATGTATACTTAGATCACAGGCGAGCACTGGACCAAACTTAGCAGCAACTAGTACTAAAAGAGTAAAAGAATAGTGTGGTGAGATGCAGTTTTCAGGCTGCTTATAAAGTATGAATTATTTACACGTACTGTGTAGAAGCTATACCTATACGGAGTTCGGTATCATCTGGATAAGAGATTCTGAGACGTAGACAGGGATTTTTGAGAAAACTCGGAACACATGGGACATCTGACCTTTTGGGACACAGGCCTATAATGGAAGAAAAGAACCAAGCGCTTGTTGAGAGAAAATAAAAGGAACTATCTAGATAGTCTCCGTTGATAAAAAAAAAACCATGAAGAGATACTATTTAAGTCGACGTTAGGGTTATACCAACCTCCTCCACCATTATCATTGTCTAGTGTCGGCAGTCGGTGTAACACGAGAGAGATAGTTCCTTCTGTATTTGAAATACTGTGGTGTTGATGTGACTACGAATTTTGGTTTTGGAAGGAACCTTATGATATGGTGTAACGGGTTCAACTCTTACATATCTGGTCATGATGGTTTTGGGGATCCCATGATGCCTAGAAAAAAAGCCAAGTTGCCAAAGATATTTCTCTCAGACGCTTTGGCCATTTTGAGCAGATAGAACTATTTAACCGAGCAGCCATGGACATTTGTCCTAGGCATATCTGTCTACTATAGCACCCGTCTAATAAGCTTGTATGTTATCGGCTCGCTACGGACCCGATAAAGAGGTCATGAAAAAGAAAACCGATTAAAAGCGCAAATGTAGTAAAAGAGACAGACAACTGTATTGTCAAACCCTACAGGACGTTATATCGAAATCCCTTGTAGCTAATCCCTTGTTTTGCAATAGACAAGATCTCCAAGAGGATTAGCGTCAGTCGGAGTTCTGACAATCTTGTTTTTGGTGATGGATCCACAAGGTGAGATCATGGCTCTCGGTAAACTGAGACTTCAGGCCAATGACGAAATCGAGACAAGAATGGCCAGGGGACTAGACCCGCAGATTCAGAACATGGCCTGAAGATTATCGTGTGAAATAATGGTCAGATCTAATGCTTAAAGACCTTCGGATGCTTGGCCGTGACAGACTAACCAATCTGGACCATATTTTGGGACCTATTCCTTGATGATTTTTGACCTTATTTTAACCCTGTCAGGTTTAGAATCTGCCCTTTGGTAGACTGCGCGCATCATGGCATTTTCCCAATTTCCAAAATATGCTGGTCATCTTTTTGTTCCTTGCGACATGGGCGAGCCCCGAAGCCCTGCTTAGCTCCTTGGTATAGTTCATACCTACATTTGATGAATAGTTGTAGTTGACAAGTCAAAAAGGGAGAGATGATGAATTACTAACTAATAATAAAAGACAAGTAACATACTAATAGACTTTTGTCAGTATTCCTTTATAGCATACCAATCCTAGATCATAAATCTTTATATTGTATATACAAAACTTGTCAAGCTTTTTGGTCATGACTATCTACACCACTGTAATTAGCTGCAGTCTGAAATTTGTTTAAATTGCAGTCTAATTTGATGATATCTGTCCTGAACACTATATCTTGTTGATTAGTATGGTGTGCAATACAATTATATGACTACCAGCAGCTGTAAATGTATGTATCTAGGTTAATGCTTGGTCACGGTGTTGATGATTTCCGCCAGAACATGCCATTTCCCTGCCACTCCTGTGCCGATTTCCATCTCTGTCTGCATTCTAATCTTCGATTCCGATTTCATCGCGATTTGCTCGACATTATTCACCAGGAAAACCATCGCTATGGTGATTGGCAGGGGGGAACTTTCCTTCAACTAACTGGGTAGTTCGATTTAAACCTATTCATGGAAAGATTCAGGAGCACCTCGGAGAACCTACTTAAAAAGGGAGCTCCTCCAGAGTGACACGGCAAATCAGTCAATAATAATGACCGTGATCCTATCGTCTTTAAGCCAGCCCTATGAGCTTCCCTATCCCAGACCGTAATAAAGCACAATCTACATTGAAATATGAGAAGAATTGTTAGAATGCAGATGTCTCCAACTGTATCCAACTTCCTTGGTGAATTCAACTACTCATTACTCATTGTTCAAGAGAATTTCCCATTATCAGACAGCCGATTCTTGCACGGCTCTCATTGTGAACTTTACCAAGGGCTCAAGCGTTGAACGGAGAAAAAAAAAATAGGCATGCTACTTATTGTAAATGCAATATTTGTCCGCTAACACTCCCATTTTCTAGAGGGCTAATATAGGCCTTTCCTCAGTCCCTACAGATGAGATATCAAGAATACACTAGGGAGACAAAAGTTCAATGAGTCCTAATCTTATGCTGCTGGTGTGTCATGATCCTTGGTTTTGCATGGGATGAAAGCGGAACAGATACCTACAAAGCGGGTAAATCTCCCCAATGGATAGATTATCTTCAGGAAATAAGCAGTTGACTGCTTCAGACAAGTTCCTAAACACTCCAAGCATTTATTTACATGATGATATTTCCTTACAAGACCCGCTATTTAGAGTTCAAAGCAACTAATTGACCCCGGATTGTCACGCAGATGCTCTAGGGAATCTCCGATACTTGTAGGCGGAAACGAAGCAGAAGGGTCCTACGAAAAAGAAAAAGAGACAACAAAAACCCCGATACAGGCAAAACTCCATACAGACATATTTAGTTCTACTGAGAGTAATCCCTGATGCATGATCCTGGTCGAGGCAAGATATGAGGGGATTATTTGAGGACCGAGCAAGTGCATCATGTAGTTTTCTCCTACAAGAAAAGCCTTACCGTTGCCGCTGGAAGCAGGCCAGTCACGCACTTGGGTGACAGTTGGACGTTAATAGGCACATGTGGGCATCGAAAAGAACTCGATGTCTATTCTTAATTTCATAAAGTCGTGGTGGGAATAAAGGCTGTCGATAGTTGGGAATCTGAAACAATCAATCAGGATCCATCTGGTTCTGTAAGAAGAAACTTTAATTTGTTCCTCGCAGGGAAACTAGAAGCAACAGTTGGGGAAACCAATTAGGCTAGCCTGTATGCAGGCGGATATTCTTAGAACATGGCAGTTTCTTAGTGGGGTGATAAATGCGTATAGCGAGTCTTATCTGTCAGTAAGGATATGGCACTGTGATAAATCCGTTCTTCCTTTTTGCAGCTGGAGCCCTCCCCCTAGCATTATGACGTCTTGTTTAGCCTGCCAAATGGCAGATGAAAAGAAAATATCTCGTCTCATATGGCGGTGTGTTGTCAACTGCGGCGTATCGTGAATCATTCTGGGCGGGAACTATGAGTTACTGTCACTTGTGAAGCGGAGTATCAAACGAGTCCTCGTTGATTTCCAAGTATGCTACAATGAACACTGAACCAAATGCTGATCAGTTGATTTGTCTAGTACTTGCAAAGTCTGTAGTTCCAAAGAGCACTGGTGAAGGTGATCATAGATTAGTGTCTTTTGTTGACAGTGTTACAGGAGCAAAGAAGATAAGTAAGTACTTGTATATATCGGTGAAGCGGCTGCTGTTGCTATCCTATGAACTGAAGAAATCCAGGAAATTTTATCTGACCTCAAACATTTGAAGCTTTCTGTGTCTGGGCAACATTTACTAGGGAATAAAGAATAAATATCACCACAATATTGATGGGTTGAAATGCCCTATACCACAAGGCAAATGACCTTGCAGCCCTAACACTGACACAGGCACACACTCGAAACTCGAAACACTTGATCCCTTTCACGAGACAAAGGTCTTGTTTGTCAGGGACATCATTTCTGGTTTCGTGGTATGAAATAAAAAGAACATTAATAACTTGTTAGCTTGAGGCAAACAAAAACAAAAAGGGAAAAAAAAAGAAAGAAAAAGCAAAAGAAAAGGTAACTAGTAACTGATATTGTATCTGTTCCGTGCACGGCGTTTGGGATGGATGGATTGTCCGGTCTGAGTTGGGTTTCAAAACCAACTTGATGGTACGAGAGAGTGTGTGAGGTAGAATGGAAGCACGATATTGTGAAATATACAAGGCAAGCTCTCTTACATTCATTAGCGGATAGCCCAAGTTGGGGGAAATACTTCGTGGGTCAATAATAACACTGATGATGCCTGTCTATGTATGTACCAGTAGGTATGTACATACTTACCTAGGTACTCATTACACTATCTCGGGCTATATGGGTACCAGGTTCTATAATTAACAGCACCGCATTTGTTAGTAAGTACTTACTTGTCAGCATCTGCAGACTCACTCACGACTATATTGTTTATGGGGTTTGGCACAGACGAAGAAAGATATTTCTCATATTGGTCAATATAACTGATGTGCTTCCCTACAGTACATGTATATTATGATATCACATGCCCTTTTTTTTTTCTTTTTTTTGAAGCAGTCTACATCGCACCCCAGTGATGTACATATGTGTTGTTATATTTCAAAACATGTTACCAAGTATACATACAGCCTTCTGACAAGAGGCTTTTATGGGCCTGCGTAGCCCAAAAGATCAACGAGCGACTTATGCAAGCTCAATCACCCACCATTCCCTTCTAATCGCATCTATCGAACATGGGTGATGTGATGACATTGGAGTTGTCTCTTCCTGTTTTCTTCTTTCTATATAAACTATCTTCTCGGTGATGAGAAAACACACGAGGTGTCATGCATTGTGAAACAACAAAAATAGGCCATGGCATATATTGAAATCTGCAATTCCCTAATGGTGGGATCTAAACTAAAGAGGTATATACTTAGGTGCTATTGTTTATATTTGGTAAACCAATCAAGTCCAGTGTCTTGGAGTTAACAAGAAGGAAGTTCCAACTCAGCTTCTTTTGACCCAACAGCCCTTTTCCTAATTTCATAACCTCCAATGGGCCTTTGCACTCCACCAACAAATGTCTGTTCGTTTAACAAAAGGAGAACTGGCTGACAAGATAACAGAGCTTTCCTCTGCCCTACGCTTCGGCCACTGAGTTAGCTTGGCCCCCCCCCCCCCCCCGTTCCCTATGTGTGCTCATCTCCCCTCGAAGATGTTTGTATCTCCTAATTAGGGATCAAATTGGAAGTAGGAAATACCAGATAAAAATCTCACCGCGACAATAGCCATCTGCCTTATGGGTCCCTTAACTACCATGTCTTGGTCATGATGTGAACGGTGGGTGCCGTTGGCAAGGGTTTTTTTTTTCGTTTTTTTAATTTTTTTTAATTTTTTTTTCTTTTTCATGTGGTGCTGTATATATGGCGCACCGTGTTCACAGAGGACTTGGTCAAAGACAACCCTATCTTTCTATGTAGCCCAACCACTCCATCCACTGTACCGTATTAAATAGTTCAATGAACACGGCATACAGAGCTCCAGTTTGCCCTTGTCGGGAGGAAGAACGAAGCTCCTTCTTTTGCTATTAACGAGGATGTTTAAGGCTGAACAAGGGCTGCGAGTGGAATCCGAAACAGACACAGACCTTGGGGGGCTAACAGCCATGTGAGCAGAATTGGGAACTGTTGGAGTGATGCGCCCGAGAATATAGGGTTTCCTCGAGAAGTCTCTGTGTTAGTCCTAACCAACCCGAAAGCTCTACTCGCAAAAATGAGTCTATTCCCATCCATGATTGGCACTAAATTCTTCAGGTTATGATAGATAGAAAACTAAACTCTGTAAATAGCGTCGGGAAGGCTTAGACAGGCAATGGTTGGCTTATCCATGGTTGTCACATAAGAAGAACCTTTCAGACATGCAAGAAAACAAAAAGAGAATAGGAATTTACTGGAATTTATCATGTACCGACACAAAGTGCAAGAAAGGTTTCTTTTACTGTCCTATTCTTGAACAGTAAAATAAAAAGTAGAAAGGGCACTAAGTGATGCACGGGACGGATAGCATCCGAATACGTTTATAAACTTAAAAAAAGAAATAATATACAATAAATTCAATAAATATAACCGACAAGAACAACAAGAACAACAAGGAGTCTTCTGAGAAAACTAGGATACAACTTAGCCGTCCTTCTCTCATGACACCCACAATTACTCTCAAGTAGGTAGGTACTAGCATGTCTGCTTTCAAGCCCACGGCATGCCTTGTTCTCTCACTGTTTGTTCTCTTGTCTTGCATCTTTGTTCCTGGCAGTGCCTGTGCTCTCAGTTGCAGCTTTTTTGCTCAGTAAAAATGTTGGCAACTGCACTGACCAACTCTACCAGGGCCTGTGAATTTATCGTTTATTTTATTTCTATTTCTATTTTATTTTTATTTTTATTACAGTTTTCACGCTTGTCCTCGATTGTCCAGTGTTTGCAGATTGGCATCGTCCGTTCGTTTTGTTCTTCTATTCATACAAGTATTCGGCCTTCCCTCGTAGTCATGATCTCAGACATCTTTGCTTCTCGTTCTGGAACTCACCAGTCAGCTCTCACACACACATTTCCGCCAATGCATCTACTGCAACTTTGTACTTGATATATATATATATATATATATATATATATATACATACAGACATCCCACTTCGTCTAGTCTTGCCTCGCAATCTTTCCTCACTTCTCTTCACTATCTTTGTCTTGATCACCATTGTCAATTTTATTTGTTTATACTCGTCCTTATATATCTATCAACGACAAGATACTTTTCTTGTTTCAACTTGAACTTTTCATCCATCTTTGTTCCCCCCATCATCACTTCATTTCTTTACCCTTGGATATATATATACATTTCAAGTACTTCACCTGCCTCGCTTCCTGCATTCTGGGTATATAGTTGATCTTGCCCCATTCAGTCTTTGTCCATTCTCTCAACGACCTCTGAATAAATTTGCAGTGCCATACAATATCGTATAATACCTTTGTTCAATATATACTCTCCCCCTCTCTTCTATTCTTTCATTCTCTTCTTCTGCTCTTAATCATCGCCACAAGGAAAAAAAAAACTAGACACAGTCTTAGTTAACTTGATCCCAGTCACCCTGACATAAGCTTCATCTTGTATATAGTCATGGAGCTCTCCCCACCTTCCCTGACTCGTTCCCCTTCTACTCCTCCCATTTCCTACTGCCCCATTTCTTCTCCCGATCTCATTCAGCAACAGTACAAGCTTCAGTCTGTCTTTGATACTGGCTGTAACCTTATCAACACCGACAACACTCTGCGCTCATCTGTCGACTTGGCTCAAGCTGGCTGGAGCTCTCCTTCCTCAATGATTGCCCCCATTACCTCCAGCGCTCCTTCCGTCATTTCCAACAACATGATCGATACCGACTATCATGCCGGCTTTGGCACCTATTCTGAGCCCTCTGTCACTCATTACAACCATGACATGTATGCTCAGTCTAATGCTAATACCCATTCCACCGACGAGGGCTCGCCTGCTCCGACTTCCTCGCGCAGTCCCTACGGAACTCCCTTCCAGGACAGCATGTCTCTACCTATGCGCAAGAAGGAGGACGCTCGGGAGGCGTACGCCGCTGCTACTGCCAGCCTCGAGTCCGCCCATTTCTCTTCTCCTCGTCCCATGCACTCAGCGGCTTCTTTCATTACTGATGTCTACGGCCCCCCTCACGGTACTCAGAGCTACCTAATGGACAACTCTCAGCATAGTTCACACCACCATCACCAGCCTCACCAACAAAATCAACATCTCTCTCATGTGCATCATTCTCAGCACGCTTCACCACAATCCTACTATCCTCCTCCTCCTTCCATGACTTCCCACGGCCTAACCCATGACATTCTCATGTCCTCAACTACTCCTCACGCTGCCAATGGCCTAACTGAGTCAATCCTGGCCGACCGCCGCCTGCACCTTCGTGTGCGTCGTGCGCCTCGTCGCCTGACTACCAAGGAAGAGGCCAACTACCAGTGCACGATCAAGGGTTGTGGTAAACTCTTCAGTCGGAGTTATAACTACAAGGCTCACCTGGAGACTCATGATGAAAAGCGCGAGTACCCTTTTCCGTGCCAGGTTCCTGACTGCACCAAGAAGTTTGTGCGCAGAACGGATCTCCAACGCCACACTCAGAGTGTTCACGAGAAGCAGCGCAACCACCCGTGTGATTACTGCGGTCGCAAGTTTGCCCGCAAAGATACTCTTCGGAGGTAAGATTTCCACTTAGATACAACTCTTGAATAATAACTCATGAACAACTCAATTAACATCATCTTTTCTCAGACATATGGAGGATGGTTGCTCGAAGCGTTTCGACATTGGCAGCATCGATCTCCAGGATGAGACTACCTACGATCCTGTCGCTCTCCAGCACCAGCGGATGATTTCTGCTTCTCACAGCCTTTCCACTCTCCCTCCGTCACAACAGTCTTTGCCATCTCTGGACATGGGTTCTGTGACTGGGCTCATGCATCACTCTGCTATTCCTCACGTCAATAACATACACGGCTGGGCTCCTTAGATGAAAAACGATGACTTGGCAAAGTACCGCCTTTGGGCTACTACAATGTCATCTCTTTCTTACTTCTAATCCTCCCCGTACAACATCCTTCTCTTTACGTCTTTACATTCTTCATCCTTCTTACCCTTGTGCAGTCATCCTGCCTTCTACCCTCACACACACATACACACATACACACACACACACATGCACGCTGTTTATGATATCCTGGTATTCTGTCGGCTATTCTGGTTTCTTTTATTTACTTGCTCATTTGTACTGTCCTTTCCTTTATCGTTTACTTTGTATTTTTTTTAAAGTCTTCTTTTTTCGGTATTTTCTTTTTCCTTCACCTTGCATAAAGCTGCGCTTTGTCGACAGCCTCTACCATCATAGTTTTGGCGTTTTCTCTTCTACTTTCCTTTGCGGGACAAACTTACGATAGACTTATCTGGGTGACTTTTTATTATTATTATCTATTCATGTAAATTTTTCACGGGTGTAATTGTTGTAATGTGGCGTGTGTCGCTACTGGTCAAGCGTATACTTTTTTTTTCTGCAAGTCCCTTGTCTTCATCATTACTGATCCTTACATATTTTGATATTGGAATATATATATTTTTTTTAAAAAATACTTAGGGATTCTATTATCTCTGTCTCGTGATATGGTATCTGGCCAATGACTTGGGTATGTATCGTACATATTCTAATGGTGTGCTGGGGTATGTGCCTTCAATGAAACCAAGTTTTATGCACTTGCTGGAGGCTGGTACTTTACAAATATACTAAAGTTACCAAAGCCAGTCACTTGCATGACGAAAGCCCAGGCTAGTCCAATTATGACCAATCTCCCTAGTACTGGTGGAATGTTGAGTGCGTTGAAACCGGGATTATTGAAAGTTAGAAGCAGAGTACTTTTCGCCTTCTCATTAAAATTTCCCAAGCTTTCCCAATCAAGGTCAAGACAAACAACAGAAAAATGACTACCGGGCCATAGGCCCAAAACAGGGATAACTAGGTATGTACAAATTAACTTGTTATATATGGTTGTCTAGTCTAGTTCGATTCAGTTAGAAATACTTTCTCTAAGATGATACCGTTTAATAAAGGACAAAACTTCATGTGAAGTCGCTCATTGTTGCCTACCAACTTTGAATAACAAGACTCAAGTAGCCATAGATATAACATAGATCTCAAGTATTATAATCCTTCAATCAGATACATTGTCCCCGCATGTTTGTAAACACCACCGGGTATGTTAATCACATAAAGTAGGAAGGATGACCCGCGCTGTAGGTATGTACATGGGCATATAGACTTGATGACAAAAACTGGTATGGCATAAAATGTTTTGGTGTTGGTTACCAAACGGAATCACATGGGAAAACCGGGATATCTGAGACTATATGCTTTTTTAGGATAGCTTTAGCGTAAAGATATTGCAGTTTCCACACAGTGGCCAGTATATAACTGAAGTCATGTTGGTAATAAAAATGCAGGTGTGACAAAAAAATAGACACTAATGAACTAGTTCGGATGGGACTGTACGACGACCGCATCGCCGAATGTGGAAGGGGCTAGCGTTTGTGTACCTAACGTCGCGCGGTGGAAAGATGAACTTTTTCAGGTTGAAGATATTAAAGATTTTGATCTCAATATGTTCCAATCAATTTTGCCCAGTTCTTGATTTCGCCAAGATAAAAACATGCTCACCTATTGTACATACTTATGTACATACATACTACATAAATTTCAGGTACGACAAAGACAATATATATCTCCATGTCAACACATACGTGCAAGATATAAACTGGCAAATTGGTAGTCACTCAAATACCATCATCTTGTGACTCTTCATTGCTATATGAACAAACCGCTACCATTTCCCGCTGTTTCCAGAAACCTCATATCTTATCGTGATCCTAGTCTCACCGCCTGTAGATTCTGCCGTCTTTGACCGCCAAAAATTCAATTGGCGCTGGATGCCCCACATGTCCAGGCAAAAAAAATTCCTGTCGCAGAAAGAAGAACTGAGGATCAGGTTGCGAACGATTAACTTTTTTCCTGCTGTGAAATCAAATCTTCCTTTTGGAGATGTTTCCCATCGCCAACAAGTTTTTGTTCTTTTTTTGGTTCAATTTCTGTCTGTTTGTGCTCAGCGTCCCATTGCATATCAACAAATAGGCTCCGTGTCTAAAAATATTGAAAGAGAAGCACCTAATCAAGCTCTTTCCGCCGATCGGAATCGTCGTTTTGCAGTTTGAGACTATCAGCATCACCAGCTTTACCTGCTTACATAGCATGCAATCCAGTCCTGTTGTCTGTCTTTTACTCTGACCTGACTGTATCCTATTCTGCATTCATTGGTCTCTCGTATATTCCTATATAAAACATCGGCGGTCATGAATATCTCGAATCCCATTACTGCGGCTGTCGACCGCGTGGAGTTTGACTTCTTGACCAGTGCAGATGTCCGCGCTATCTCGGTTAAGAGAATCCAGAATGACAGCTCTTTTGATTCCTTGCTGAACCCCGTCCCAGGTGGTCTCTACGACCAGGCTCTTGGTGCTTGGGGCGACTCGCCGTAAGTTAATTCTCATGATTTGATACCGTTGATATGCATCACAAATCATCGCAAACTTCGAAAATGTAGGCCAACAATCCCCAAGGCTAACATCAAGACTTTAGATGCATGACTTGTCACCTCAACCAATACCATTGCCCCGGCCACGCGGGTCACATCGAACTTCCCTGTCCCGTGTACCACCCGACCTTCATCGACCAAGTTCTGACGTTTCTGCGTGCGCAATGCCGGTACTGCACTGGTTTCCGCATGTCACCTCGCACCCTTCACAAGTATCTATGCAAGTTCCAGCTTCTGCAGTACGGTCTGCTCGAGGAAGCTCATCACATCGATACCCTTGACGAGGACCTTTCCTACCTTCCCAATGACCTGTGCCAAATCGATTCCGAGAGTGAGGCAGAGGATGAGGGTGCCACTAGTACTCAGGACTCTGTCATGCGCAAACGTAACCGTTTCGTCTCTCAGGCTATCAAGGGCCGGCGACTAGTTGTTTCCGAGGCCATGAATGCCAAACACGAAGGTGCAATGGCTCTGCGCCGTGTTCTTGTCAAGGAGTTCCTATTCGAGGCCAACCGTGCCATGAAATGCCACACTTGTGATGCTGCGTCTCCTCGGTACCGTAAAGATGGTGCAAGCAAGATCTTTGAAAAGGTCATGTCGTCAAAAGATATCAACAGCGCCAAGACCCGCAAACTCAAGGCTACTGATGCCATGGCCTCTCGTGCCCCCAAATCTTCACAAAAGAAGCAAGCCAAAGCCGAGACTCAGCAGGACGAGGCTGTTGAGATCGACACCAACTCCGGTTCCGATGTCGAGATAGAGGATGCTCCCGTTGCTACCCACGAGATCAAGCCCTTCCAGCGCTACCTCAGTGCTCTTGAAGTTCAAGGTCGTATGGAGCAGCTCTTTGAGAAGGAGCAGGATATTCTGGCGCTTCTGTACAATTCGCGACCCAGCAAGAAGGCCCGTCACATCACGCCTGCCATGTTCTTCATCGAGACTATCCTAGTTCCTCCCAATCGTTACCGTCCCGAGGCTCGCATGGGTGCTGGCCAAATCTCCGAGAACGAGCAGAATTCTCTATTCAAAAACATTCTCCGTGCCTGTGAGCGCGTCCAGCGTGCGGGCATGAATGAGAGCGGAAAAGAACGGCCTATGCGCGAGCTAGCCGACCTTCATCGCGCCTGGATCGAGCTCCAGGGCGCCGTCAACTCACTCATCGACAAGAACCTCAATCCCACTAAGGGCGCGGCCGCACTCAAGAATGAGGAGGGTATCAAACAAAAGCTGGAGAAGAAAGAGGGTCTCTTCCGTATGAACATGATGGGTAAGCGTGTCAACTATGCTGCTCGCTCCGTTATTTCGCCTGATCCCAACATCGAGACCAACGAGATTGGCGTCCCTCTTGTTTTCGCTACTCGTTTAACATACCCCGAGCCCGTTACCTCTCACAACTTCCGTGAACTTCACCAGGCCGTCATCAACGGTGCTTCTCAATGGCCTGGTGCTGTCGCCATTGAAAGCGAGAACGGTCAGCTGACCAACTTGCGGTGGAAGACTCCAGACCAGCGTGCTGCTCTGGCTAACCAGCTCCTGGCTCCTTCCTCAGTGTCTTCCACTGGCATCAAGAACAAGAAGGTTCACCGTCATATTACCAACGGTGATGTCGTTCTCATGAACCGTCAGCCCACCCTTCACAAGCCGTCCATCATGGGTCACCGTGTCCGTGTTCTTCCTGCCGAGAAGACTATTCGCATGCACTACGCCAACTGCAACACGTACAATGCCGATTTTGATGGTGATGAGATGAATATGCACTTTCCCCAGAACGAGATTGCCCGCGCTGAGGCGCTCCAAATCGCCGATACCGATCACCAATATATATCCGGCACCCAGGGTAAGCCGCTACGCGGTCTTATTCAGGATCATTTGTCAGTTTCCGTTGCTCTTTGTAGCAAGGACACCTTCTTCGGTCGTGGTGACTACCAGCAGCTCGTCTACGCTGCTCTACGTCCGGAGCACGGCCACATCTTGGGTGACCGTCTAGAACTTGTTCCTCCGGCTATCCTAAAGCCTTACCCTCGCTGGACTGGTAAGCAGGTTGTCACCTCTATCCTCAAAAACATTACCCCCCCTAACTGTGGTGGTTTGTGGATGACTGGTAAGACCCAACTGAAGGCTGCCCAGTGGGGTGTTGGTGGTGAAGATGAGGCTACTGTTCGTTTCATTGACGGCGAATTGATTTCTGGTATTCTTGACAAGTCGCAGCTGGGACCCAGTTCTGGCGGTATGATTCACGCCATCCATGAGGTCTACGGTGCTTCTATCGCCGGTAAAACTCTATCCTCGTTCGGTCGTCTCTTGACACGCTACCTAAACATGCGTGCCTTTAGCTGTGGTATGGACGATTTACGTCTAACTCCTGAGGGTGAGGCTGCCCGTCTAAAGGCTCTTTCAGGCGCCCAGACTGTCGGTCTTGCTGTCGCCAAGAAGTATGTCTCGCTTGATGAAAAGGATGCTTCTATTAAGGCCAATAACCCAGAGTTGCTGGTGCGCATGGAAGAAGTTCTCCGTGATCCTGTCAAGCACGAGGGTCTAGATCGTCTGATGAACCAGCAAACTGCTGGTCTGACCACTGAGGCTACCAACTCTTGCTTGCCTATCGGTCTGGAGAAGCTCTTCCCGCAGAATCGCATGCAAGCCATGACTACTTCGGGTGCCAAGGGTGGTCAGGTCAACGCCAACCAGATCTCTGTTAATCTTGGTCAGCAGGTTCTGGAGGGTCGCCGTGTCCCTGTCATGGTCAGTGGAAAGTCTCTTCCTTGCTTCGATCCCTTTGACAGCAGCGTTCGCGCCGGCGGTTACATTGTTAACCGTTTCTTATCTGGTATCCGTCCCCAAGAATACTACTTCCATCACATGGCCGGTCGTGAGGGATTAATTGACACTGCCGTCAAAACAGCTTCTTCTGGTTACCTCCAACGCTGTATTATCAAGGGTATGGAGGGATTGACTGTATCGTACGACTCCACTGTCCGTGATGCTGATGGCTCTCTTGTGCAACTCCTGTATGGTGAGGACGGTTTGGATGTTTCCAAGCAGAAGTACCTCACTGACTTCACTTTTGTTGCTCGCAACATGACTTCGGAGGCTTCGCAACTGAGCATCGGTTCTCTAGACAGCAAAATGATTGAGAACAAACAGGATATCATGAAGGCTATGAAGAAGACTGTCAAGCACGCGAAGGCCAATGATGGCAAGGCTCAGGACCCTTTGATTTCGACCCTCAACCCCGCTCGCAACCTATTCGCTACCTCGGAGGCCTTCTACAACAAAATGACCAAGTACATTTCGGAGAACAAGGATGGTGTCATCCAAGAAAAGAACAAGGAGAACCACGATGCCTGTATCTCCAAGAAGGACGCCGAGCTTCTGTTCGCTGCCAAGTACATGCGCTCTATGGCCGAGCCTGGTGAGGCCGTTGGTATCGTTGCTGGTCAGTCTATCGGTGAGCCGTCTACTCAGATGACTCTGAACACATTCCATTTGGCTGGTCACTCGGCCAAAAACGTCACTTTGGGTATTCCCCGTCTTCGTGAAATTCTCATGACTGCCGCCGTTAAGCTCAAGACTCCGAGCACCACCCTAGTTCTGCGTAACAATGTGGCCAAGGAGGATGCTCAGGCCTTTGCCAAGTCTCTCTCCATGTTGCCTCTGGCGGACATTCTCGACAAGGCTGTTGTGAAGGAGCGTATAGGGAAGGGCAAGGGCTACGCCTTGGCCAAAATCTACGACATCAAGCTTTCCTTCTTCCCTTCGAAGGAGTACTCCAAGACCTACGCTGTCAATGTTGAGGATGTTCTCGAGGCTATTGAGACCCGCTTCCTCACAAAATTGCTTGCATTTACCAAGAAAGAGATCAAAAAGCGGTTGAGTGATGGTAACTCATCAACTCCCACCATTGGTGTTTCTGTCGGCACTGTCGAAATGGCTTCAACATCGGCTCCTCGTGCCCGCAACGATGACGAGGAGGAGGACTCTGACGTTGATGATGATGAGGTTGAGGGTGATGCTACCGCTGCCAAGCGCAAGGCTAACCGTACCGAGGCTTCATCATATGGCGCCAATGATGACGAGGATAACGCTATCCAGCGTGAGGTTGATTCTAACGACGAAGAGGATGAGGATGAAGGCTTCAGTGGCAGTCCCAAGAATACTGACTCCATAGATGTCGATTCTGGTTCCGACTCTACTTCGGTTGGAAAAGCTTCCAAGACTGGTGCCTCGCGTGCTCGTCGTGTCATAAACGCCCACAGCAACATCACTCGCTTCAAGTGCGATGAGATTGGTGGTGCCTGGGCCGACCTGACTCTTGAGTTCGATATTGAGACCCCCAAACTGATTATGCTGAACCTGGTCCAGGATGCCATCCGCAAGTCCGTTATCCGCCAGATTCCTGGTGTTGGTGCCTGCACTTTCGTCGAGGACGAAAACTTGGTCGACCCTATCACCAACGAGTCTATCAAGGCCAATGTCATTCACGCTGCTGGCATCAACCTGCGTGAGCTGCGCAAGTACACCGAGTACATCGACGAGAACCGCATGTCAACCAACGACATTGCCGCTGTCCTTGAGGAGTATGGTGTCGAAGCTGCTCGCAACAACATTATCCAGGAGCTCAACGCTGTTTTCTCATCTCACGGTATCTCAGTTGACGCTCGTCACCTGAACCTGATTTCCGACTACATGACTCGCAACGGTGGCTTCACGCCTTTTAATCGCATCGGTCTTAAAGGCAACGTCAGCCCATTTACCAAAATGTCTTTCGAGACTACTCTGGGCTTCCTCAAGGAGGCGCTGATCTCGGGTGATTGGGATGACCTCAAGTCGCCTTCTTCGCGTATCGTCATGGGAAAGTTGAGCAAGGTTGGTACTGGTGCGTTTGATGTCTTCACCAGTGTTCCAACGGTGACAGCGGAGGCTGTTTTTGCCTAAAGGTTGTGACTATGGAATTATTTGCTGTTTCCTTGTATATGATACCGTTGGATGTGGCGTTCGTTGATGTTTTGTCCCTTTTATTCCCTTGTATATCTCTTTATCCGTCATTACTTGCATAGTTTTCTCCGGGCGTCCTCTGGAGTCTTATCTGTGGGGGACCCGGCTCGTGGTTTGTTGATGTTGGGTTATTTTTTAGTTGGTATCTTCTTTTTTTTGTTTCCTGTATGGTTTGGGATATTGGGTTCTGTTTTCAAGAATATTTCTGTTTACATTAATAATTATTTCTGCCATCCACGCAGTGTGTGTAAAAGTCATGTATATCTACATTGTGCATATCCTGTAGCTACGACTCTAAGAATTAAAATAACAAGCCATTCATCTACAATTAACCACCAAACTTCGAATCCTGACATTCTTCTTGCTTTGGGAAGTCAATGTAAATCACATGGTATAGTCACGAGCTATTATCTTGCCGTATTCCTATCATATCTCATTGACCGCCTTCTTTGTCACCTGACCAAGAATCACCTCCAAATTTTTACTAATCGCTGATTGGTAAATACAACTAGACTGATGATTGACCCCGCACCAGTAAAAAAAAACAAGGAATGTGTGAAAATCACGTCATTAATAAGCAGCAAGAATGTATCATGTAACTTTGCTAGTTAGAGGGCTAAGAGATAGTGCATGTGCCTACAATAAATAACAGTATTATTGTTGTGATAATCGAAATCATCATCCCCCATCGCCTTTGTCGCTCATATATTCCGACCCTGTAGTTTTCATGTACAAATCCACCTTTTTACAATTTGCTGACATTATTTCTGAGGACCATTGCGGAAACCAGCATCATGCAGCTCTCCGCTATACGACCCACCAACACTCCACACCTCCTGGAGTCAGCACAAGTCAAATGGGAAAGGGATCCATCAAATTGCATCACATAAATTAATGTAATGTCTAGATAGATGTGCACATTTAGTTATATTCGAGAAACGACGTGTCGCGTCACCAGTTTATTGGAAATCTATGGACACATCACTCATTTATCCACTGCCAAGCCTAACAACCATGGACAATAAATACAGCAGTATGAACATATTCACATACCGAACACGCACATTCCAAAAGTCCATGCGATAAGTAAATTCACGTCGAATCAAGAAATGGTCTGTGTAATAAAATTTGAAATCATAAAAGCCCTGTGCATTTCCTGCGGCACTGTTGGCCGTGACAAAAACGATAATTTACAAACCACCCAACAAAACAATAAAATTTAATCACTCAACGCCGAATTATCCCCATTGTGCCGGTACACTGAACCATCGTGAGTTTCATAAACCACCATGTAATAAAAAAACGAAACAAGTCTAGAGATGAGACTTAGTTGCGCTCACCGCGAAGACGGCGGGCAAGTTGGATATCCTTCGACTGAATGGTGACACGCTTGGCGTGGATGGCGCACAGATTGGTGTCCTCGAAGAGGGAGACCAGATACGACTCAACGGACTCCTGAAGAGCACCAATAGCCGACGACTGGAAGCGGAGATCGGACTTGAAGTCCTGGGCAATCTCACGAACCAGACGCTGGAAAGGCAGCTTGCGGATCAGGAGCTCAGTCGACTTCTGGTAACGACGAATCTCACGGAGAGCGACGGTACCGGGCTTGTAGCGGTGAGGCTTCTTGACACCACCGGTCGAGGGGGCGGACTTGCGAGCGGCCTTGGAGGCGAGCTGCTTACGGGGGGCCTTGCCACCAGTGGACTTGCGAGCGCTGTTAAAAATATATGTTAGTAAATTTGGATCGAAAATCTAAATATATTGTTGATGGATAAATAAATGCCACTCACGTCTGTTTGGTACGAGCCATCTTGATAATTTATCGATGTGATGATGTAAAAAAGGAAGAAGACAAAATATGTGTTTAAATGAAGATGTAGGAGAGAAAAAGGGAAAGTAGGATGAGGGACAGGAAAGGTATTTGTATTCAGGCTGCGGGGCGGCTGGCTGATCTGTAACTGCAGTAAGAGCGCAGCTTTAGCGCGACTTTTGAGCCCCATAAAAATGAAAGCGCGTGGTGGCAGCCACCTGCATTTGTGTTATCAGGGGTGGCAACATTGTTACAAGGGAAGATCGCCTGACAAGGAATATGCGGGAAATGCTAAAATGGCCAGCCCAAAACGGGAAGAGTGAAATAAAAATGGGGATGTTCTTTTATTTTGCAGCAACTATAGTTTACAGTGGTTCGCTAGTATTTGATATTTGGCTACCTAAGCCTACGAAACTCTAGGAAGGGGAAGCTAGACAACTAACTTGGAAACAATGTCAAAAAAAAAAAAGATACTCCACCAGCTATAACTTGAATGTGGTCCATGTTCTACTGGTACAGATAACACTTTTGATGTATTTGCCTCCTGGTTCCTTTCTTGGTGGATGTTGTCTGTCAGGCAGAAGCAAACTGACTGGCCCCAAGTTTGTCCTAGTAAAGAAACTGCACAGAAAGAGAGAACACAATGAGTGAGATTAAGCCCCCCCCCCCCCCCCGCTTAAGCTCCAAGGTTGACTCGGAGCAATTATTTCACTTTCGGCAATGCGTAAAACAGGAGTTTTTGCCAGAGCAACAAGTAAAGTTCTGGAGCTCGTAATATTTATTGAATACAAAACTTGCAGCAACCATGGAAACATACGTGCCAGTCTGGATTGCTCATGTTCTCGAATTCAACATGAACTAGATGATAATCTAGTGGCACTCCCCTTTTTTGATAAAGAGTTAGAGAAAGCCACCCTTATGAAATTTCAATGCTGGGTTCGTGATCCAATTTGATTATATTTTTCAAAGTGGTATTAGTTTATGCAAATGTTCAAGTTAAAGAGGGTTATATGTAACCCTTGCGTTTGTATCACTGGAAATAACCAAGTTATGCGAACTTGACAAAAGTATCCTTCAAACATTGGCCAAATTATAGACAAAACCAAGCATTTCAAAAGGGTAGCATGACAAGGTTATTGGAAGCCTTAATTGCTTAACAACAGAGACATCTGTTTCTATAGTGTGTCGCGTCATATGTATCCTGGTTAATAGGCGACGCGTTGAGTTTTTGCAGCAGTAACCACTGCTGGTACCAAGTGAAGATAAAGGCGGTAAACGTCACGATTTGGTTTTATTTTTTATTTTATTTTTCCATCCCTGGGTTAGTGGCCTGTGCATTAACTGGAGTGAATGGCTGGGAACGTGATGAACTGAATTCAATAAAAAAGCGCAGAAAAAAAAAGACTAATGCCAAAAATGGCAACAAGGTAAAGCGGGTCCAGCTCTAACCAAATATATTTTTCTGATTGGCTAAAACCATAAACTGCAGTGCATGCTTCAAATTTGCGATACAAATAATCCTTGCATTGCCATGGCTGAATGTGGAGCCTTGCGATATAACAAAAAAAAAAGCTTGGGCACTTTGTTTCTGGGTGGCAGGTGCAAAATGTGAGAATCTTGCAAGCAAAAAAGAGGGACTTATTTGGAAATTCGGCAGGAACGCGTCGCGTATAGTCGACCAGGATATGAAGATCAGCGTGCCTATGTTTCGCTGGTGGGTTCCATTAACTGTAGCTGGGATTGTATGAAGTGATTGAGCGGTCTTTCAAACTTGCTTAAAGATCACGCTGCGCCCCGACTTCAATCTGCCGTGTCTTTCCCCCACTTTCATTATCAACTCTCCAAACAACATTATACTCTGTCTTTGTTTGTGTGTCTCTTCAAAGCACACTTCTCTACACTACATCTTTTTCTTTTTCATCACACATTTTCACATCCACAATGTCTGGTCGTAAGTACTACCCTTATTTATTGAATTCGGTTCTCATCAATCGCCTACTATAAATGTTATCGATAGACTTATCCTAACCTACCTCAATTCATAGGCGGCAAGGGCGGTAAGGGTCTTGGCAAGGGCGGTGCCAAGCGTCACCGCAAGATTCTTCGTGACAACATTCAGGGTATCACCAAGCCTGCTATCCGTCGTCTCGCTCGTCGTGGTGGTGTCAAGCGTATCTCTGCCATGATCTACGAAGAGACCCGTGGTGTCCTCAAGTCTTTTCTCGAAGGTGTCATTCGTGACGCCGTCACTTACACTGAGCACGCCAAGCGCAAGACCGTTACCTCGTTGGATGTTGTCTATGCTCTGAAGAGACAAGGTCGCACCCTGTACGGTTTCGGTGGTTAAATGTTTTTCTTTATTCGTTTTCGTTCTTTGCACGTCTGATTATGAGTCACGGGCCGCAATCTCTACAGGTGGCATGTTTTCCTTGATTTGGGGATTTGGGTTTGGTCTGCTTTTGGGTGTTCAATATGTATCATATGGAGGGGAATATGGTTTTCAAAGGACGGGTTTTGTCCTCTTCCAGAAGTAATACACTGTTTCGGCGTCTTTCAACTTCAATACCACTAATTTACAAACAAATAATCAACGCTGTGTTCCGAATGTTTCAAATGTTTAATCTCCACACCTCGAACCTAATGATACCCGAGGCAATTCTAGTCACATATAACGTGTGACCTACATATAGGGTTCATGAAATGGACTTTCATAATATACAGTTCTACCCTGCGCATCCAAAGTATCTCATCAAGCATGCATTGCTATCATGTTATCCTGTGACTATGCAAATATTAACCAGGTACCCAATGGACAACAAGGTAATACCTCACTTGATGTATGCCACTTAGTTTGGATGAATAATACTATCATATGGCAACTAGCACCTAGCATTTGTTTGTTGACCTTGTGTGAGGTGAATGGGCTTCTTGATGTACATTAGCCAGACTGTTTTTGATTGACCACCTTGATTAAGCAAAGTTCAAAGAAGATGCTTCGTGGATGACGTGTTTGTTGGGTGGTAACAATCTAACAACAGAAAATATTCCAATTAAGAATAACGACATGACATAGTGCTGGTTATGAACATTGTCCTGCATTGATCATATTGTCTTGTGATTACATTTATCGCTAGCAGTGCCATCTTTGCAGCCGCTTTTTCGATAATATAATTAAAAAGTTGATATCACGATATTCAGTATTGTATGTCTTACGAAAAAAAGATTGTGGTATTTGACCATCGAAAACTTTACAATTAGACACCGTTATATATATTTCTTGTTCAAATTGAATCCAAACAAGGATAATGGCATCTGTTCTGAGAAGAGAAACTCCTAGATGAACATCACTAATATAGTTACAAATGTTACTCTATCACTTCAAAGAGCAAATGACTCTTCTAATGGTGATATGACAAACTGTGAGCATGAAACCGCAGGAACACAACATCATCGTTGGCAGGGAATCAATACTAGCATGATTTCACATAATATTACCAAGCCTATTGTATTGTATAGCTGGCGTGTAGTTTGTACCACTGGATGTTGTCCATGTAGTCACATGGTTTCTATTGCATCAGTACCAAGATGAGGGCGATGGAACTCCATTAATAGGACCCGCACTATAGTTATCCAACTAGCAATGAGTCAATGGTAAGCTAACACAGATACGTCTTGAAAATTCTAGAGATCTATCGAGGTTACTCATGATGATTAACTACTCGTACTATGCTAATCTCCATCTTACAAAATACAAATCACTAGTAGAAATTTACATATGCTAGACATCGGCGTGAAAAGGGGCTTTAATAAATTGGTACAATACGGTGTATATATTGTATGGAATATGACATGGGACTGAGAAATTCTCATATGATGTATGCAAAAGAAGGTTGAGTTATGGCATATTTTGATATAGCCAAGTTGGCCAATAATCATGATTTTACCACCAGGGCTAGAAAACATGACGATGCCTCACTCCGAGGCATTGACAACTGAACATTTATGCTTGATATTTGTCATGTATGCTATCCCCTTTGGATGTCAAATACCACTTGACCCTCTTTAAACAGCATTGTTTGCCACTTGGAGGAAGAGGGCTCCATCATTGAAAATATAGAACATGAAGATAATATTCTAGGCAGCCGTAGTTGTTTACATTGTTTAGGATATGTTGAAATGAAAGAGAATATCTTTTATTTCTGGGAATAGACATGAGTGTAGTAATAGGAGACGGTGTACGTATGTATATATGAACTTATAGGTTGTGCATGCTCAAATAGAGGGATGAATTTTTACTATTAAGAGGCGTCTTGACTTTTAGGTCTATGGATTGTATGACTCATAATGTATGAAAATGTTTAGTTTCTGTGATATTGTAGAATTTGATAGAGCTATGTAAGAGTTCCATGGCATCCACTGATGAGTATACAATGATTAGTTCACGTTTGACAAAGAAAACTGTTAGGGTTTTGGTGGATTTATATCAGATACCATGAGGGTTGTGGAAGAAATGACAACGTAATAGCGGGGCTAGTGTCATTCGGCCGAGACTTGCAGTCCATAGTGATACAAAAATTATGGCTGCAGAGGACTAAATGTATTGAACCAAATAATTGATGGAATATGATTTGAATATATGCGATATAGCTTCCTACTGGGAATTTATGGACTAAAAAAATCCAATCACAAAATGACATACGGCAATGCCTAAAACCCCCACAATTACATGTTGTGGAGTGGTAACTCCAGCTTTTAGGGACGGGTTAGATCACGTGGCGGGATAATTTTCAAAACCACATATGGTGAAGTAATATTTTTTTTTGGGTTGACGGGGTGGTTAGGTTTGACCCGTCTGAAATCACTTGTTATACTAGTAGTTATCGCCCAGGTGCTTACGTGATCGTATAGGATTATCTATAGTGAATATCATTATCTATCATTCAAAGTTTGGAAGTGAAATATTCTCCTAGAAACCCAGAATTATGGCCATGCAGCTTTTAGGCATGAGGCCAGAGCATGTGACGTCAGTGGACCTGATGTTGCTGCATGTCCCCGACTCAAATAGAAACAAAACTTTGGGTTTAGCGAGGAAATAAATAGAAAGACATGGAGAACAAAATTTCAAACTTCGGCATTTGATGTTGGTGTACGTCATGAATACTCAAGGCAAAGCTCACTAGCCGGAAGACCATCTTTATGGTATGATCCAGACTCATCAAAATGCAGACTTGATAGATTTATTTTTGGCTCGGCTTACAACCCAGGAAAGCATTGGCTTTGACATGATGCAAGGTGGCACCGGAAAAAAAATTGAACAAAATGCATAATGGCTAATTTCGTATGAGAATTTGTCCGTACTTGGGAGCGATTATTAATCTGAAAGCCTGATGATAGTTAGACAAATTCCGTGTTAGTGTTTATTCGGTGATGTTGGAGGATTGATATGGCCTACCAAGCTATCAGGTTAAACGTAAAGTGAATTAAATATTTCATAATAATATAGTCTAGGTTTAGCAACTCATGATACATTGGTGAACCGATAAAGAGGCCGTTTTATATTTAGAATATGTACTTATTGCTTTTTAAAATTTGGAGGTTTGTGTTAGTAGGGTCTTATAAAACATGACATCAGCTGTGGCTAACATGGCGTAGATCTAACATGAACTTGGATGTCATCTTCAACACGTGTCAAAACATTCATTAGGAAGAGAGCTCCCAATTTGCCATCGTCCACTAGCAAAAGGCTGTTGATCCATAGTCTCTGCCAAAGAGGATAGGAGCCAATGTCAAAATTTATGAACGTTATTAATTGGGCCATCAAATAATCAAAATTTCCAAGTGATTGTATATCTATTGTTTCCCAAACTCGGATTTGTAGCAAATGAAACCCACCAAAAACATCAATAACATATCCGATTGGACCTCCCGTGAATAGAAAAATTAACCTTTTATTACACTACAGTAACACCAGTCACGGAATTTTGTCTATCTCCCTTGTATATTAGCCCGGTTGAAATGAACACGAACAGTGATTTGCTGCAAGAGTCAGTAGCCCTCAAACGTCTAGTTACAGTATAAGACAATAAGCCCTGGATTTGGGGCAGGATATCATGAACAAGTTGTTTGTTACTATATTCCCGAAATAGAGGAAAAAAATGAAAAAGAAACAAAACATGTAAGTCATACAGACATGCACATTATGGGTGTCACAAAAGTACTAACAAACTTGAATACCACAGTATTTAAGGTGTGACTAAGATGTGATGCTGAATGGAGAAAGGACAAAGATTAAAAAAACCAAAAAACAAGGGCTAGTGCAGGGGCTTGTTACTGATTGACAAGAACCGTAGCCAACTAGGCTTAAGCGACAAACGCCGAGAAGAGACTGGGGATACAATGAGACCTTAACGTTACTTCTATACTCAAAGTTTCGAGAAACTCAGGACAACATGAGAGTAGAGGAACTGGCAGAATATAGCCGTCAGAGCAACGACGACCGTTGAACGTCCATAAAGAGGCATATTATATCTCCATAGCTGAAGCTGAATGAGATTATTGACTCTATAAAAAAAAAGAGGACGTATAGACGATTAATTCCAAACCCGAGTAGAGTTTTCGTGTACAGCCTAGGCTGCTACTATCTTCAGGATGTTCTAGATGTTAGATGGTGGGCAGTGATTGATATAACCGAAACAGAGGGACAAAAGCGGGACCTTCGGCTCGGTAATAATCTCAGCAACAACGGTCGAGTTTACTTTACAACCGACATTTTGACGGCTCAGCTCATGAAATCCATGCTTTTTCTGCATGAAGCCAAGAGATAGGTTAGGTGAAAAGGAATGACAAGAAAAACAAGATAGTAAAGAGAAAGAAACGCTTTTCAACGACGCAATGATATGGATATCCAGCGACCACAAACACCGCTGGCCGCAAGACAGCCACCGGCGTTCTTTGGACATGGCCGACTTTTTGTTAATCCGACTTTTCTTTTTCTTCTTCTGACCTATTGTGTCTGCGCACACCATAATGAATAAATGTAACCTAACCCGTGTGTAAGTACAGGGAAGAACCACAAAAAAACCACCACTCACTGTATTTTTCTTTTGGTAGCTAAGTACATAGGTACACAAGACCATTAATCCACTGGTGATGCAGCTGAATTCTATCCATAACCGGATAAAGCGGATTTGCAGGAACACGATGCCAACCGGGACGTTGCCATGGTGGAATAGTAAGCATATGTGTAGAGGTAATAGAAATACAAAAGCTAGATCGAATAACACCACAATTTGTTGGACCTTGCATCTATGGCCGAGTATATATATATATATATATGCATAAACTATAAATGATGGCCAGCTGCGCCTTGGTCGAGTCCTACTAAGTACACAAACTACATGGGTATGCACTAGCCAAGTCCTTACAAGGCAGCAAGACCAAGACATGAAAAAAAAAAAGAAAAAAAAAGTGCTCTCATAAGCAAGTACGTGAAGATGGTACTTGCAGATCTCCCTACCGTGCACTTGTTTCAAAATTTATTCGTTATGAGTTTTGATAGCCAAATGGACAAAACCTTGATATCTCAAGCTTGGAGCAGTGAATGGACATTGAAAAGCTCCTTCCCAAAATTGATAGGCCTCGTGGCGGACTGCACTAAGTGGAGTTTATTGGCACAAACAGATCCTCAAGTAATTGCCACATTTGATTATTAGTCTATATGTACCTATGTAAGTGTAGGCAATTGCCTGTTGGGTTCTTGTGCTTGAGTCTATAATTGTCAGAGACATAACTTCAAACTAGTAGAACACAGCCACTAATGATATGGTAAAGTTATACCCAAGCATATATCGAACTGATTTTGCATCTTTCGGTTCCGGGAGCGGAATAAAACCTAGCTATAACCCGGTATCAGATAACGCCACAGCCCTGTTATTGAACACATTGAGCATACGTAGCATTGAAAGAAAAAAAAGAAAGCGAAGTTTCCAATATTTTGTCCTAGGATTAGCTTCAACATCAAGTCCCAGACTATGGTTATCGGGCCGGTTCACAAAATCTGCATCCTGTAACATTTCATTGCAGTGTGCAGCTGATGGAGGGCTCGCAAAGATACACTAAAACGGATACCGACTCCGATACTAGATTTACGACCTGAAAACGTATATTATTACGAGTGTGATGCTGCGTAACAAGGCCGCTAATGCCAGAAGATAAAACGCCACTGACGAATCTGAAAAAGAGATCCTTCAAAAAATGGCTGTGAAGTCAAACTACGGAGGGACAGACATATCTGACTGGAAGGCCGTTCCTTACAGCCAATCGCGGTATGCCCGAAGATGTAAGCAAAATTCTTCACCAAGTAGGTTTAGACTTGGGTTAAGTGAACTATCAGCTGACCTGGCTCTGTCGGTCGGACAGCTGCGGCTAGTATCCGCTTCCATTAACCGGCAGTTTGCTGTCAAGCGGCGAACCTCTAGCGCCGCCCACCTTTGCAAGGGAAGAAATAGATGGAAGAAAAAATCCGTAAGACTAGATGGGAATTGCGGACTTGAAACCAGAAACTACAACTTCAATGGAAGACGAACTGTGGCCTTCCTGGCAGCTAATCTTTATTTAAGCCACTGTTTTTATTTTAAAATATACCTGTCACATGCAAAGAGAAAGTCAATGATGACTACCATTACATTGTAATTTGTCGACTTTTCAACATACAAAAACCCTACCCCCAAAAGAAGAAAGAAAAAAGAAAAAAGAAAAAAGAAAAGGAAATTTCTAGTAAGATCAAGTAGAAACCCCAAGATTCTCACAAAATCAAGTGTGCCAATTAAAAAATTTCCCAGCCATTAAACTTCTTCTCATTCATGCCGGCCGGTGCCGTCCCAAAGGGATGGCTGTCGACAGACAGGGTTTCTCCACGAGGTAGGTTCTCGCCTAATCTTGGAGTCACTGGTCGAAGTTTCTAGGACGTGCTAGTTGCTTGCTCAGCTAATGTTTCATTTTTGTGCTGCGAAAAGGGCAACCCGTCTCGGTTATGTAACTCTTCTTTTGTTTTTACTTTATATTTTGTATACCAAGTCATGTCCAACAGCACCTGTTGATTGGGCCCCTATCACTTGAAATACTACCACATCTTGATTTAGAAATATGTGTCACATAATCTTGACTAACATACTAATAAACCTTGATAGTTGTATTGGATTAGCAAGACGAGACTAGGCTCCTTTTTGGTGTATGACTTGCATATGAGGCCTCGAGGCCCATACGAGATCAAGTCTAAAAAGAAAAACACGGATCTTCAAGAGCTTAGAATATGGACTAGAATTAGGCTTTTCGTATTCAAGAAATGCTAGTCTGAACTGAATTATCGCAAGACCCAATCAAGTCTATATCTCTATATCTCGATTCTAGTATATTTTATCGAATTTAGCTCCACGTTTATAGTAATGATTTGCATACATTGGACATTGTTGGGCCATATTGCTGGGCCAAGTCTAGATCGCATCCTTCAATATCTATATCATCCATGATGAACTTGGCTAGCGTTTTGACTACCAACTAATATTTTTAATATTACTCTTTTTTTTTTGATCCCGCTTGGTCTGAGACATACCATCCACCAGGTGATAAACACTGGAGTACGTGCAGTTTCGGGAAATATTTATACACATCAACGGACTACTCTAGAGTATTGATCGGAACATGGAAATTTGAATATTGTGTAACATGTAAACATGTTAGGACGTAGGAAATGACACAGGATATTACCTTTGCCCAAACGATAGTAACGATGATCAATTTGAAGCCTCGTTCAGTTCACATTCTAGAAGAGTCGGCTGCCGATCATCGCGGATACTATCATGGTCTTATGTGTTGCATTGCATGACAGGCTGGGGATCAAAAACTCACACTCATATGAGAGCGGAAGGCCGGCCTATTAACCATGTAATAGATTTTCCCATTCTTTTTGGGCATCAGTCAACATGTGAAGAGGAGGACAGGTATGCAGAGCTTGGCTAGAGTGAAGTTTGGGTGTAGGTAACTACTGTATGGTAGGCAGGTAGGTACACATTGAAGAAGAACATTAGGTGCTCTGTGTTGTCAGGGCTTGGGTCCCTATAAAAATAAACCATTGTAAATGTTAGATATCAAATCAGTATATATGTTCTTTAATGAGTACTGTAAAATCAGCCTACACAGAGCTGGTTTTAGCCCGACACTACCATCACATGACTAATATATTCACTGTTATTCCCAGCCTTTTCTACTTTGAAGCTTGAGAAGATTTGGTTTGACAAGTTCGCCATAATCTCCCCAGATAAACTAAAGACGTCACTTTGACAGAGGATGGAAGCACTAAAACAAGCTTTCTAATTTTTGTGGCAATATAACAATAAAGAACGATTGGGCCTGGCTTGAAATGCTTAAGATTTTTTGACAGATACTTAGAATTGTTGGGGAAACAAAACTGACTGGAAAAACTATAATATGGTGATGAGTCGGCCTAGCAATCATTGAACCTAGTATTTGGGCCCAAACAGTAAACTCAGTCAAGAGACAGGCCACTCCCTGGCTCGGCCAGGTTGATTTGATACATAGGGTGACTCGACATTCCACTCTCTTCTTATTCTATAAGCACCTGATTTGAACACCCCCTCCATCAATGCGACTGACCTCTCAATGGGTTGAATCACGAGAGCAGCGCCCACAAGGATGAGCTCCAAATCCGGGGAAAATGGAGTAATGCAGAAGGTCGTAGACACTTATAAAACGACGAATGAAGACATAAAGACATCATTTGAAGATCACGGGTAAACATGCAGGTATCTGCAGTGACGGTAGTGCTATGATGTGCGATACGAACCATTTGAATGACGACCGTAATTACCTAACAAACTCTCCGGCAAAATGCACAGTGCAATGATTATAATTATACTATACCTGATACCCACGTAAAGAAAGCCCCAGATTTGTGCAGACAGCAGCGTAGGAATATACTCAAAATATTGATGTATTATCTGTCCTAAGGACCCACGTAGTATTCCGATGTAATGCTATATCTATGTATCGTATGGATTTTGACAATGTGCTGTGCCATGCAGCTTGCACCCCACCATCAGCAGCCCATTTCGTGATGAGATTTATACGGTGGTTGTCGTGGTCCGGATAGTGGGGTAGGATAGTATTCCCGCTGGGCTGAGCGTGCACCACCTCCCAACCAAAAATTTCAAGGACAAAACATGTTGATCATAAATTACAATAACAATTGACTTGCTTGAATTGATAACCCAGGTGCAGAGTGGCGTTGAGTATAAGTTTTAATATCATTTCCCACGTATATAAACAAGTACATTCGTGGTTTTGATTTGAAAAAAAACAATATGACGTTCTAACACCGAAATATCGAGCCATAGTGTGTTCCTATACAGTTTTTTTTCTATGCATACGATACAGAATGAGACCAATATGTTCATATTTGACATGGTTTATAGGTGATTATCGACGAATATCTACGAATTAGGACGAGGACCGTGTATTTGTCTTGTGCTTTAGGGTTCTCATGGTTTTCATCATAATATGTAATGTCAATATCATTCATTATAGTTGTTATCTTACACAGTTGGAGACAGACCAGTTGATTGAGAAACATTATAAGGTTATAGCACCTGTTGTTGGTCGGAAATATCTCAAATTTACAGGGGGTTTAACAACTGAAAACAGAGGCAGCCCAGGACTTTTCAGTGGGGTTCTTTTCTCCCCTTATTATGTAGGTAGCTAGTCCAGAATTACTTGACCAAATGCAAGAGGTGACGTCATAGGTTAAACTTGCGGGCCCACATAAACTTATGTTAAGCCTAGGTAATTGTACAATTAGTACCCTTTCTTTTCTTTTCTTCAAATCTTTTACTTTTTGAATTACTATTGGAGGTGGTTCGAGATAGTTTAACTTGTATCATGTGATGATATCGTAGTATAATAAAGTGTAAAGGGGAGGACGATTGGTTTTTTGGAAACCTCACGTGTAGGTACACTTTGTAAAAAAAAGAGAAGAAAAAAAATACCGAAAGTACTCCCGGTCAAGTCACATAAGTACGGATTTAGGAATATACCTAATACGGAAATATTAGAACTATTAATTCATGAATTGACAAGCCACAAACCTATGAGCTGACGCAATTATTAGATTCACACCCAGAGGCCCCAATACACTGTGTATTTCTTGTCATCAATTTCCATTCATTATATAAGTCGGGAAGCTCTCCTGGACTTTGCCACCAGACCTTTTTTTTACTTATTTTTTATTATCTTCAAGAACTTCAATTCAAAAACTTCATAATCTGCCATCAGTTTATTCAATATCTTCTTCCTTGACAACTTGGAATCACTTGTTACATCCACAATATTACTGCCGACATTGTCGCAAGTCTCATCTTTGTATTCACCAAGTTAACAAATTTGATATCACCGACATTCTTTGTGTCTAAATTACCAACACCGAAATCTCTATCAACCTACGACTTATATCGAGAATCCAACCCAGTGTCTAATTGGCCTACGCATAACGTCGGCTCTTGGTTATATATATAGTAGATTGCAGACTCTTTCTTCTGCAAGGCGGTTATCATGGACTTCAATAACTACTCCACGAGCCGGTCTCCATTTGGTATGTCCCTACATACGACTCACAAACATTTCTGTCGCTAGTTTGCACCCAGCAAATAGTTAACTAACCATAATTCCTCAATAGACACAATGTCTACGTTTGGCCACAACACTAATAATGATGGCATGTCTGGCCACATTATCCATTCTCAACAAACCCCCCGCAATACTGCATTCGAGATGGGCCACCAAGATCGCAGTTTTCAAGCGTTGTACACACCAACCAGCGCCGCTTCTCTCTACCAGTCAACCAGTCCTGTCATGCCAAACCTAAACTACACCATGAGCTCATCGTTTGGTAACACCACTTCCCCAAACCAGACGCCCATGATGAACATCACCTCAAATACACCTTCTCATGTGCCCTTTTTCGAAGCCTCGACTGCGCCTTCTCTGAATGGATTCAACCCGCTTGCTGATAACGCCATGAACATGTCTCGCTCCACTAGCACGCAGTCCGCCCTGAGTAACAGTATGGGTAACATGTTTCCTGTCACTACTAGCCTGTGCAACAGCGGCATCATGAGCAACATGGGAGCCATCAGTGCTATGAATAGCCTAAACAACATGAACAACACGAGCGCGATGAACAGCGTCAACAGCTTGAGATCACACAACGTCCATGATGTCAACGCCATGACCAGTGCCAATTCCGCTGCAATGTTCGATAACGTTCAAAATTACTCGTGCGACAGCAGTCTTGATGGAGACTACCCCGATCGCAACGAGGACAAGACTTACTCGTGTACTTACACTGGCTGCCCTATTCGCTTCGATACTATGGAGGAGCTTCAGTCTCACAAGAAGGAAGTCCACCGGAACGGCAATCAGCGTCCTGGAGTTGACCAGAAGGGTCCGTTCGTATGCCGTCGTTACAATCCGACTCTTCGCCGCCACTGCGCTACGCAGTTCAACCGCCCGTACGATCTCACCCGCCACGAGCGCTCGGCCCACGGACCTCCCCAGGAGAAGCTTCACTGTAATGTCTGCCCCGATAGAACTTTTAGTCGTGTGGATGCACTCACGAGACATTACACCCACGTTCACCACAAGGACCCCCCCGAGGAGATTCGCCGTCATGGTCGTGGACGCAGATCGAGCAGACACTTGGATGATGCCTCACAGAACCGTCCTAATCAATATGTGGAACAGATGCCTCTCCCCGGGCCTCCTGCATCCCTCAACCTGCGCCCTATCAAAACCGAACAACAATATGTTGCCAACCATCACTCACATCCCTATTAAACAATAAAAAAAAAGTTGGATTGTGTTGTATGACGTCATGTTTTTGTTCGAAGCATCTGGCGATTTCTTTCTTCTTCTTTTCATTTTCTTTCTTTTTGGTAGCATCTCAAATCCTGGTAACATGCATGGGCCAAATATTGTCCCCTGAACATGGCCCTTGCTTGAGGCTCTCTTTTATTTTCTTTATTTATGCTTGATGACATCATCGGTGATGTTGTCTGTTGCTTTCTCGTGGCGCGATTAAACTGTACATATCAAAGCAATTTGTTTTATTGCTGTTTTCCCCACACATTTCTCCACAGACTTGTGTGGTAATCACAACATGTGATGCCTGGTCTTTTGTTTCTACAAAGTTGCAAAAAAAAAGTATTTTATTAGTCTGTTCCAGTCAGCTATGAGGACGAGGGGTTTTGGTCGTATATAGTCATTGCGACAGAGAGTGTTCCCGGTTTCACGATGGAGAGAGTGTGTTTTCGTTCTTTTTCTTTATCCTGTTTTTATTTTGTATTTGTATGAAGTTACGGCAATCGGTCCAATTGGATTCAAAATTAGCTCCTTTAGATATATATCAATGCCCCATAAGCATACACACACATTCATTCCCCAATTGAATTATTTCTAGTTACCATGAAGAATATCTTGCTCATTGTGATATTTTATTTTATGTGTTAACAAATAAAAATATTAGCATATATGCATATACATGCCCGAATTCAGACATCATCCTGCTTGAAAAGTCCCATTAAAACCTCATCCAGCTCCGCATCAAATGCGCGTTTTCTCTTGTTTTCTCTTGTTTTCTCATTCTCTTACGATTAGCGATGCAACTTTTCAATCAATAATCTACAAATAGCTTCGTTGTGCCCAAGGCTGGCACTGCATCCTGCCGTACGTAGCGATCCGAATATACATACATACAACATACATGTCTATGACGGCTGAAGGCAACTATAGGCGCTGCACATCGTTATTGCTGAAACTAAGTCCTGTCACCACACAGGGAAACTTGGTCTTTTTTTTTTTTCTTTTCTGTTTTTTTTTCTCTCTTTCTTTTTCTGTTGGGGCTGTCTGTGATGTAACACGGCGAGGTCGGTATCTACGTTGTCGATGACATCATAGTGACCTATCCCCACTTCATCTCTATGAGGCCAGTCCAGGGTGTCAACAGAATAGTGGAGAAACTGATTGACCATGTAGTCGGGCCTTGAAATTGAATTGTGGAGGGTCAGGCATGGGTGTGAGCTTTGTTTTGACCTGTTCCTTTGACATCGCCCCTGTTCCCTCAAACTGGTCTGTCTACCTTTCCTTTAGTTATTCTTGTTCGATCGCTGAAATTCTCCTAATCCTGTTCCTTCTCGAAGTATGCATAGTCAAAATGTGTGTGTAATCATACTTTTCTCAGCTTTCCTTGAAATTCCATATGATCTGCGGTTTTTTCCCCCCAAGATTTGGCTTGGGGTTGTTTGATGTTTACTTCTGGTAATCCGTCAATCATGATCGAGTATCAGATATACGTAGGTACATGGTTAACGCTGCTTCCTTGTGGTTGTTGGTAAATCAACTGTGTTTCTGAAACAAAGGCAACTGCTCTACGACTTCTCAACAAGGAAAGGTATATGTCAATCAGGACTACGGGAAACTGTATGAACTCGCGTGAGTTATTCGGAACGTAATTCTTCCACCTACTATTAGAGTGATTTCTGTTGAAGATGAATATGTTTACTACCAACATGGCTAGTATTTTTATCTATCATGGTCATAGTTATTGTCAAAAGTTTGGTTGGTTTGGCTGTGACTGTTATGTCATTAAAGGCATTGTAAGGTGGCTGCCCAACATTTGGGAAAACACTTACGTGCGTATTTAGTCTGAAGTTCTTACCCACCATCCCACCATCCCACTGCATTTGCAGCTGTCATTACCCGTGTTGGTGCTAGGCTGTGACGTACCCTACTATGTATGAATGAACCAATCATTATCTTTATACCCTCAGGTCACTCCAAGTCACATTTGCAGGTATTTCCATAGGTATTTCCAATCTCTGTGATGCAGTGACTCACGTTGAGAATATACAAGTATACCCAAATTTCCATTGGTCCTCGAGTCTACAGGAGTTGGAAATGGGTTGGTGACATTAGTAGTTACCCTTTTTGGGGCCCTAGGAGAAACTATGTCTTTTTCCTTGAACAGGCTCAATTATTCCTGCCCGGGATTTCGGTCCTGCAAAAGCCCACAAGGTAGTTGATCCATCTGTCAAAAATCGTACCTGCAATAAAAAAACACAGAAATACATGTAGTCTTTGAACCAATGACGATTAGCATACACCTGTGTTTCCCCCTTTCATGTCACGAAATGGGCGGGGAACTAGGAAAGGGTGCCGATCCATTGCATAAAGTTCGGTAAAGGGGGGGCGCAAATCACTGTTTTGCAGCAGGTCATAGGGCTTAGTATTGCATCAAGTTGATAACATAGAGAATTAGGGACAACCAGGACAAGGCTTCAGACCATAACTACAATGACGCTTCAGAAAATAGCCCTAGCTCTCAATATAGCATATGGGGCCAAAACTATTCCGACAGAACATAACAGAGCATTTCCTATTTGGACTAGCTTGACGTCAGAAGCGCTACTAAACGTAGTCATGACTGCAGAATAGGAATGTTACCCAATCATTACATATTTGTGTAGATTTAATGTATCAACTTTATAATTGACCTGATATCAATTGAAATATATTCATTACACAAAATGATGATCAATTTTCAAGTACAATAATTTGGCCAGGACCTCTTTCTCCAACAAATAAAACACAATTTAAGTAGAGGTAGCTGAGGAGCCCAATACAGCCTTGCGGGCATCGCTGAACAACGGAGTGATACCAGTCCAGAGTTGGAACTGTAGATTATAACAAGGACCTGAGTTAGTAAAGATGACATCACAAATAATAACTGTAGGAATTCTTTTAGATGCCAACATACCTGGTACCAGCCCTGAGACACTAGGACTTCAAGGCCATTAATTGTAGACCACTGGCCATCAGAGGAGTCTTCCGCCATCTGCATCAAGGGGGTCTGAAGGGGCTTATAGGCCATATCTAGAAGTACCCGAGGATGCTCTGGCTTGAACGGACCCTTGAGAATCGAGATGAGCACCTCGCGCATACCGGCATCAATCGGACGATCGGCAGGAATGGTGCTAACAATAGCAGTCGGAGGATTGGTAGACAACAGACTCTCAGCCTCCTCGACCGACGACAAAAACTTGAGTTCGCAAGACGAGCCGAAAGTCTCAGTCAAACCCACAATCGACTGAGCGTTACGCGCAACAACATAGATGGGCGAAAACCCAAGATCCTTTAGTGCGTAGATAGCAGCACGGCTAGTACCACCGGAGCCTACAACAACAGCAGGACGAGGAGTGCCGGTGGCATTAGTCAAGTTCTTTTCAATACCACCATTCTTAAGTGTGTGGACAATACCCTTCCAATCAGTGTTGTCACCTAGCAGACGGACCGGCTTACCATCCGCCGCGAAGGTAGGGATAATGGTATTGACAGCACCAATAGCCTTGGCGGCATCAGTTACCTCATCAAGCAGGGACATGATATCTAACTTGAGTGGAATAGTTACCGAAGCACCACCAAAGTCGGATGAGCGAATCAACTCTCTGACCTCAACTGCAACATCAGTCTCGTGAGCTGAGTACTGATGAGGAAGACCAGTCAAATCGAAAAGAGCATTGTGCAGAGCAGGCGAACGTGAGGCCGAGATGGGTTTACCAAACAAGTAAAACCTCTTGGTCTCAATCTCACCAAGAAGCGAAAGAGCCTTACGGATCTCAGCCGCTGAGAGCTGACCAGGCGCAGCTTTGAAGGGCATAGTTGGATGTGACACAGGCGTTAAGAACCCATTAAGAATGCGACTCAGTTTACCGTGAGGGCCCATATTGAGGGCTATCATGGGTGTATCGCGGGTAGCCAACATCCGGGCTTTGAATGAAGCCAGGGTAAAATTGTCCTCAAGGGTCTTAGCAACGCCGACCAACTTGATGATATCTCCATACTGCAGTGCCTTGTTGTAGAAAGGAATCCAAGCACCATTTTTCCACGACAGAACCCCCTTCGGATCATGATGAGAAGCGATAATGCGGGACCGACCCTTGCCTTCGGAAATCGCATTGAGGATATCCACAGGCATTGTCATTTCCAGATCAATGTACTCGGCGCCTACACGAATAGCCAACTGGTAAAGTTCCAAGGCACGCTGAACGTCGGTATCGGGAAACTTGCCGCCTTGCGAGACAGTGCGGAGAGTGAAGACAATGGGGAGGGGCGCCAGAGAGCGTAGCAAAGAAATTTGGTGGGCCACGGACTCGCGGTCCAGGTTCGCCAGCAAATCAACACGAAGCTCGATAGCATCAGCACCAGTAACAACCTGAGGAATAAGGTTCGTAACCTCGGAGAGATCGGGGAATGTTAAAGACACAAAGAAGCTCTGCTTGAGGTGACGTACACGCTCAAGGTGATGCTCCCGGTCAAAGACAGCAGTCACAAAGGCACGGAAGTCTGGGGGAGGAGCCGAGTGTGAGACATCACTTTCACTTGTGTATGGGCTCATATATGCGTGACTACTGCATTCACGAAACCAGGGCTTACGGCGCAGGTAGACATCACGGATGTTCTGACCAAAGGAAGGGCGAGTCTCATCAGAGTTAAGGTATGAGATCACACGCTCAATATTGCGATGAACCAGAATCACATGACCGCCGGCCTTCTTATACTCAGTCAGAAGCTTACGAGCCTCGGGAGACTCGACAATACCACCACCACAGGAGAACACATGACCAGACTTCTTGTTCGCAATAACATCACGAAGCAGATCCAGCTCAGCCGTTCGGAAGCCCTCCCAGCCTTCGGAGCCGTTAATCATCTCAGTAATGGTTTTGCCAGCACGGTGCTCAAGCTCACGGTCGAGGTCGACAAAAGCCAGGCCCAACAAACCGGCAGCCCAGCTACCAGCAGTCGACTTGCCGGCGCCACGCATGCCGATCAAGAACACAGAGCGGACATCAACAGCAGCAGAGGAGGTCTTTGATTCATCGGATGTAGATGAGCCATGAGTAGGGACAATGTCAGCACCATCCAAAACACTGCCGAATGAATTCGATAGAGTATCCCACCAGCCAGGCCAAGTCTTGCCAGTACACTCACGCTCGAGAATCAAGACAGGTTTGGGAGCAACCAAAGACAGGACACTGAAGCTCATGGCCACACGGTGGTCATCATAGCAGTAGACACTTGTCTCAGGGCTTTTAATCTCATCAAGAGGACGACCGACTATTTGGATACCGTCATCACCCTCAATGCAGGTGACACCGAACTTTTCGAGCTGGATGCGCATGGCGGCAATGCGGTCACACTCTTTGACACGCTGGTTGGCAATACCAGTGATAGAGGTCGTGCCACGGCAAACAGCGCCAAGGACAGAAGCAGTCAGGAAAGCATCAGTCATAGGCTCCATGTCTACGTGGGGAATGGCCTTGAGTGAACCCACGGGAGGGCCAGTGACCGTGGTAGAAGTAGCAGTCTGTTCAACAATGCATCCCATGGGCTTCAAAACCTCCATAGCAAAACGGGCATCGCCTTGAAGGGAACTGAAGCCGATGTTGGACACAGTGCATGTAATTCCAGCAATGGCAGCAACAGCCAAAGGGTAAGTAGCTGAGCTAGCATCACTTTCGATAACGTATTCGCTAGGGTTGATGTAGGTACCCTTAGGAATGTGGTAGGTGTTCTCCTCGGTAGTGGAGCGCTCAACATGGATACCAAAAGCACGCATCATAGCAATAGTCATGTCAATGTACAACTGTGAGATGGGCTTACCGCCGACCAGACGCAATGTGACAGGCTTCTTAGCATAAGGAGCTGCCATGAGAATCGATGATACATACTGCGACGATATAGTAGCCGCAAGCTCAATAATGCCACCAGTAAAGCCACCGGCAGCGCCAATCTCAAGAGGAAGACTCAAGTTGGGGCCCAGGTACTTGATATCAAGGTCATTGGAGCGCAAAGCGTCAACAAGGGGACCAATGGGACGCTGCTGCATGCGAGCGTTTCCAGTCAACACGGTCGCCTTAGTTTCGCCAACAGGTTTGCAAAGTGCTACAACAGTGGTTAGGAAACGAGACGCAGTACCGGCGTTACCAAGGTACAGAGCATCGGAAGAAGCATCCAGAGCACCACCCTTGCCATTGATTACAAGAACCTCGCCAGCCTCTTCCCACGAGTAAGTAGCACCACCAAGCTTGGACAGAGCCGCCAACATAAACTCGACATCATCTGAGTGGAGGAGGTTCTTGATGCGGCACGTACCAGAACCAAGAGCAGCAAGAACAAGGGCACGGTTAGAAATAGACTTGGAACCTGGAGGAGTGACAATCACGTTGAGGTCCTTAGTGACACCAGGAGCTACAACAACAGCCGGAGAGAGAATTACGCGGATAGCCTTGTCATCAACAGTAGTCGCCTTGTCCTCATAGGTCTTACCAATAGTCTTAAGGAGTACAATCTTTTTAGCCTTGCCAACATTCTTCTTATCAACAGCCATCTTCTGGAGCAAGATATCAACCGGGCATTTCTTTCCTGCAGTTCGCTTGATCACACGCTTGTCGTTAATGGAGACGGGTAGATCATAGCTGGCAATGCACTTGGAGAGGCGTGCCACGGCACTCGAACTAAGGATTCCAAGGTAACGAGACAACTCGGCTTCCTTGACCATGCCGATAGCAACAGCTTCGCCATGAAGAAGTTGAGGGGTCAAAAGAGCCTCGATGGCGTGGCCGATAGAATGCCCAAAGTTGAGCAAATTACGCAGACCAGATTCCTTCTCGTCACTAGAAACAACATGCGCTTTGATGCGCGCCGAACCAACAACAATGCGCTTGAGTATCGGCAGGATCGCCGTCAGACGATTACATGAGCCGTCAGTGCTAGGCTTAGTCTTGACAGCCTTCAGGATTTCTGGTGCATTCTTCTCCAGAGTGGAGAATTCAGCCTCATCCCAGATAGCGGCTGTCTTGACAACCTCAGCCATGCCATTGATGAATTCACGTTCTGGGAGAGTCTCTAGAAAGTGAAGATCAATGAAGACACGCTTAGGCTGCCAAAAAGATCCAATCAAGTTCTTGCCAGTAAGAGTGTCAATGGCAGTCTTGCCACCGATGGAAGAATCGACCATGGCCAACAAAGTGGTAGGAACCTGAACGAAGCGAATACCGCGCATAAAAGTAGCAGCAACATAGCCAATCATGTCACCGATGACACCACCACCTAGCGCAATTATGACCGTATCACGGGTGCATTGTTGCTCCAGCATCCAGTCTTCAATCTCTGCCTTGGTCTCGCGGCTCTTGGACACCTCTCCAGGGGGGATGGCATAGGTCAAGAGCCGTGGTGCATCGGCCTTTGCCACAGCAAGCTTCTTAAACGCTGCCTGGAAAGAGGGCACATAAGTATGGTAAAGGTTCGTATCAGTTATTAGTATGTAAGTTGAACTGGGAATATTGTTGAGAAGATCTCGAGGAATAAAGTCCAGCCACAGACCACTTTCAATGATGATATTCTCTTCACCAAGAATCGGGACCCGCGTGGGGCCAGCCACGGCAGAAGCACTCATGACAAAGAACGGTGCAGGTTTCGTTTCGATTTCGAGCTATTGTGGGTGTGACCGAGGGGATTCCGAAAGTATAGAACGATTGGTCAATTGACCATAAGTAAGGTCGTCGATACACTAGACGCAGAGTTAGTTGAGATTTATGTGATGGAATAGTGGCAAAAATAGCATCTGAACTAACAATCGAAGACCGAGTCACTTCACCACGAGGGATATCAAACAGGTGAGGAAATTACGAATTGAGATACATTGACCCACTAGAGCCACAGTTTAATGCAACAGCCAGAGATGCTTGCGTGTATTAGCAAAGAGTCATCAACACAGTATTTCCGACAATTGGGTGCCAATACTACCAAATTTAGTTTCATCACTAGTGGGGTCTCAGGCTTTTCCAATATGACACATCAATCGCAACATTACATTGGCTGAAAGAGTGGGGCCCTGAAACCACTTAGAACCGACTTCAGCAAGGTCACTACGTTACACAAGCCTAATGACACAAAGTGATGGTATTAACATCTAGTCACAGCCATTTTAGTCCAATTGGTAACTGTATCTGGCAAGGCTATCTTTTTTTATAATTAATAATCTCATTTAGCTTTAGCTATAGATGCTAGACAAGCCCTAGTAGACTATATATAATGGTTTTGTAGTGTTTTTAGTAAATACAAAATACAAAATAGAAAAAAAAAGATAAAGGAAATAGTAAAGAGAGAATATAAGAAGTCAAATATAAATGTAAGTATAATTACTTCAGTCAATTGAGTATTATTAAAGTGGAGTTGTACTAGACAGGGTATATAGAATGAGCTAAGTAATATATTATATCCTAGAGTTGCTTAGTCATTAAGTATCTACTTAGAGATAGATATAATAGGTTAAAACAAAAGAACTAGTGAGAATTCTCCTCTTCCTTTAGACTAGGAAAATCCAAGTACTATTATTGATTCTTAGGGATAATCTATACTTGACAACCCTATTTCTTAGGTAGATCTTAGTTTATTTAAGAAAGGTAACACCTTTTCCTATAATCAGCTGGTAGAAGGTAGATAAAAGATATCTTTTTCCTTTTAGTGGTTTCTAAATTGTAATATTAGAAGAGCCACCCCTAAGTCTCCTATAGTGTGATCCAAGGTATCCTATTCTGTCACCAGGAGGTCTCAACATTTCCTGCCATTGATTAAGAATATATTCTCTCACTGTTTTCTTTATATGTTATCAGCCATGTTTTCACCTTCTCTTCTAGGCCCTCTTTAGCTAATTTATCTACTAGCTCATTTGGTCTAAATAAATCTCCTTTAGGGATAAGGGATCTAAGCTTAGAGGCTAGACTTTATAAGTGTTTTTCAGTACAATAAATACCAAAGGCACCAAAGTCAGAGTCCCATGAGTTTAGTTTATCTTTGGTAGGTTGTATTAGCTGTCTAATAGTGTGAGTTTTTGGGAATTTAAGAGCTCTAAGTATATACTTTAGGTTACTCCAGTAAAGAGCTAAAGACATAGGAAGCAGGCCTACCTCTACTTCACTAGAATTTATATAGGCACCTTTTCAAGTACCTGGAATACTCCTAATAACATGATTTTGTAAGTTCTTAAGGGCCTTGAGAGGTTGTACTGGCTTTTTCTGATTTCACTACAGGATAGAACGATACTCAGCTATAGGTTTGATAGTAAGGGATTCCTTACTATCTATCTTCATCTGGATAGTTTG
>MKGJ01000014.1:67899-123593 GCA_002018255.1 Bretziella fagacearum | reverse complement strand
AAAAAAAAAAAAAAAAAAACTACCCACCAACCATCAGGAGAAAAAAAAGAACAAAGAAAGCACTACGGTGAAGCTTTTTATTCTAAAGACACAACTCAAGGTCAAGCAAGCGGCGGCAAACGAACATGGTACACCTCCAACTACCGCTAGTCTTCCATGGTTCAAGTCCACGGTTTTTTCTGTATAATTATATCATCGTGATTAATCTTTTCACCAGCAGTCACATGTGGGAACTAGTGCATTAACTAGCCAAGCTATGCGGAGGGCGAGGGCAAATGCAGTACATTGCTAATCAACGACTGGGTACATGCTTGGGTATAAGTTTGGTAAGGTATGGTAGACGCTATCAAGCTCACCTAATAAGATATAACCATGGACCAAGACTTTGGCAAGCAATTCAAGACCGCATGAAAAACAGAACTACAGGCGACTATATTAGACCTACCGTGACCCGGCAAACTGGGTTGGCATTCACTGAGCCATAATACCATGATGAGATAAGGTGTGGTGTGTGCCGTTGAAAGTCCATCCCCCATCCCCCCCCCCCTTGTTCAGGTACTTGCAGACCATGGTTAAATTTTTTTTTTTTCTTCTTAGAACCGGGCAGTCGATTGTGTTCATTGTTTATCACGAAACAGAAAAAAACCGAAGGTTAACACAAAACATGGACTATTTGGGAATTATATAGCATTTATGTACAATAGGTTGACGTCGTTGTGAGTGTTGATATAAAAAGGCAACTTCTCATTTAGTGGAAAATCGGCGTTGTACAGGAAGTAATCAATGGAATGTCGCAGGTCACGTGTGAATATAACCCTTAATTGCCAAGATACCATTTTAGAATATAAAGATGTTCATTGTGCCACTTGGGCTAATAAATACATGTACTTATCATATTCGCCTTTGCCTTTACTTATTTTCATTGTACTTGATTTTTTAATCAAACCTATATCTTATGATTCGTCATGTCCAATTTGTCTTTAGCTGCAGATTCATTGCCCTATCATGAATCAAGCATTGCCACCGTGTTTATCCAATCATCTTTTCTCATAGCATTGAACTCCATCAATTCCATCCTCGACCGTTTTATATACTGCGGACTGCTAGGTCAGATTGCCATCGGAATAGCATGGGGCACACCTGGGGCTAACTGGCTGGAAACTGCTACTGAGACTGCGATTATGCAGTTGGGATACTTGGGGCTCATACTCCTTGTCTATGAAGGTGAGTTGACTTGTCCAAGCCTCGCCTACCCAACATGTTGCTCAGCTGGTCTTTGATCACCCTCCAACTCCCCTTGTTTCTTTCCGTTTTTCAAACAAAAAGAAAAAAAAAAGGAAAAAAGAATTTAATAAGAAAAATGAAAAGCAAACTCTGCAATCATCAATGATGCCACGCCCATCTACAAGCTGATACTAACCCTTCTCTCTCCCCCTTCTCCCCTTCCCCCTCAAAAAGGCGGTTTATCAACATGCATCCCCGCTCTCAAGGCAAACCTCCTACTCTCTTTAGGCGTCGCTGTAACCGGAATCCTCATCCCTATTGCCTTCTCCTTCACCCTCGGGCCCCTCCTCGACGCTACTCCGCTTCAGTGCTTTGCCGCAGGCGCCGCCCTCTGCTCTACTAGCCTCGGCACGACTTTTACATTACTCCAGGCCAGCGGTCTTTCAGAGTCACGTCTGGGCGTTGTATTATCGAGTGCCGCGATGCTGGATGATGTGGCAGGGCTGGTCATGGTGCAGGTTATCTCCAACTTGGGCAAGTCTTCAGCGGCGTTTAGCCCGTCTGTAGTTCTGAGGCCAGTCCTTGTCTCTGTGGGATTCGCCTTGGTAGCCCCAGCTATCTGTTATCTGGTTGTCAGGCCGTTGACGGATTGGATTGTTGGTGGTGGTGGGCGGCGGTGGCGGCGGCAGGAGAAGAAGGGGAATACGGGGAAGGGAAAAGTCGGTAGGTTCATGGAAAGACCAGAGAGTGTTTTGGCAGTTCATACATCTCTTTTACTAGGGTGTGTGGCGGCTGCTGGGTATGCCGGAACTTCAGTATTGTTTTCTGCGTATATTTGTGGCGCATGTATTTCTTGGTGGGACATGAAGTACAACCAAGCGATGAAAATCTCGACTCCTTTGGGCGATACTGTCTCCAAAGCTGCGGTACCACAACGAGAGCGGCATGCCCAGCGCGATGTTTATCGAGATGAAGAGCGTGAATCAATAATGGTCCCAAGTGGACTCGGGTTCTTTGAAAAGTATTATGCAGGCGCTGTGAATAGGATACTCAAACCGCTTTTCTTTGTAAGTTGACTTGGTCAGGGATTAACTTGATGTATATCGATTTTTTATTCCCGTCTTCCTGTATTACACAATTATATATGCTTATTCAACCATGAATAAGTAAGTAACTAGTCATGTATGATTGCTAAGAGTTTCTTAGGCCTCCATCGGATTCTCCATACCCATCTCGGCTCTGTTTGAAGGAGACGTCATCTGGAAAGGCTTCGTATACTCCATCCTCATGTTTATTGGCAAAGCCCCTTGTGGATTATGGCTTATTCGAATCTCCTTTCCTAATTTGACGCTTCCATCACCAATAAGAGCCTTCCACTGCCTCCCTAAAGTGATTCCAAAACTTCCCTTTGGGACAATGCTTTGCAAAACAGCCAGGGCCAGTGAGAAGCCTACAACAACAACAACAACAACAACAGCAACTTCGACACAAGACAATAACCGAGATAACACAGCCCAAGGCAGATTCGTCAACGAAAATAACAAATCACCAGAACTTGCTACTCCTCCTATCCATGAACACGAATTACAGTTTCATCCGACAAGGACCACGGCCCATCGTGTAGCCGAGACGCAGTCAACAGATGGCATCATACAAGAGGTCGCCGACGAAGAAGTCGTTCACGATCATGATAAGGATCACGATGAGGATCAGAATGTCACTTCAAGTATACGCAATCAACACACACCTCATACATCCAACGCTGGGCCTCGTCCACTTTCGCTATATCCTGCTGCTCTCGTTGGCGGTGGCATGATAGCCCGGGGCGAGATCGGATTCCTAATCTCTTCCCTAGCAGAGACCGAGGGTATCTTTTCGTCCTCATCCATTAACAAACGAGCTTCCACATCAGCAAGCAGTGACATATTTCTCGTTGTCACCTGGGCCATTGTTATCTGTACATTCGTTGGCCCTCTGACTGTTGGTCTTCTCGTCCGTCGGGTCCGGCGTCTCCAGACAGACACGAATGCGAGTGCTCGTGGTGATGTCCTGGGTGTGTGGGGCATGTACTAAGAGATGGTTACTAGAAGATAAAAGGAGTTGGAAGGATGAGGAAAATCAGACGGATGTCATGGTCTTGTCACGCAAAACAACGTATCATGTGCACCGTTAGTTGGCTATGGCTTTTCATTTTTTGTTTCATTTTTTTTCCTTTGCTTGACCGCCGGGTCGGCTGCTTTGGTTGAATTGGGAGAGGTATGCGGACAACAAGGACAACAAAGCATGCATACATGTCCCTCTTTCTTTTTCTTTTTTCTTCTTGCGTTGATAGGCGGAAGAGCATGTAAAGACACGATTATGCATATGTGGAACATGGCTAGTGGCTAGTATTCGTCATTTCCTTTCAAAGCGTGGATACTGGTTGGGATTTCGAGAGAGAGAAAAAGAGAGAGAGAGAGAGGGGAAGATGAGATGGCGGTCAAAGATGGAACACATGAGTATTGTCGTGATCGATTACGTACCTCCAACGTGTCAGACACTAGGATTTGGACATGGTGTTTATAACGAAGAATTTTATAATATTGATTTACTGTTATCACCAAAATCATAATACTTAGGCCGTAAGAAGGGGAGAGAGGGAGAGAGAAACGGCACTCCACTCCACTCCAAGATGATGATGCTTTGCATGAGTAGCCCTACAATTTGAAGAAATGGCCAACATGTATAACGGGATGTCGCCATCGATTCCGTACCGCTTCTGCGAGTATGGTACACCTCGTTGAATACTTGCCTGCGGCCAAATGTTGAGCCTGACTTTTGATTTGCCACATGCAATAATCTTGGAATGGTGTTATAATGAGGCAGTATTTCTCAAGGACTTTGCTTCCTTCATGTCAGGCTAAGCTGTCTTCCAGACACTGTGAACCAATGGTACTTTGTGTGTTATTTTTTGTGTAAAGACAGGCAGGTCAGTGGCTTGTATGTCAGTAAGGCATGAATGAAAACAGTGTTTTTGAAACTGAACAAACAAGTACCCCTCATGTTTCCCTATGGAGTCACATTCATGTTTTCTCATGGACCAACAACCATTTTACGTTTACGGCGCCCAACGTAACAACACATGGCTGAGGCTTCTCAACCATCAATTCCTATGGGTGCCAATCAAGAGCAGTATTCTGCAGAGTAACTCCCGCTGATGCTTGTAAACCAAGTAACAAGTGTTGTTCCTAAATCTGTAGGTGTGGGGTCATCAGACCCTTTCCCCAAGTACCAAGCTTGGGAGGCAACTCAATAGCCGAGATGTATGAGCAAGTCCGAGGAAATGCAGAGTGACGTGGCCATGGTGGTCTCCTCGAGCTAGCAGGTAGGGATTTCTCACATTGAGCCGGTCAGTTCCAGTCTTTGGGTGATTGGAAGGTCATACTGTATATAGCCCTCCTCATGACATATGTTTTTTTGGGGGGGTAGTATGAGGAATGATCTACGACGAGAAAGTAACATAGCTACATCTATCTCCTATATTGAACTCTAATAACAGATCTACTATTAGGAGAGGGGGGGGGGGAGGAAACAAATATGCATTTTTGAGACTGTAACCTCTCGTTAGCCTTGTTTATTGATCAGAACTTAATGCACAATCTGCGTTGTACTTACTCGATTGAGCTTCAAGTTATCCAAAACAATAATGGCGGAGGTGTGTACATAAAACAAGAGAGTTATGAGTCTTCCTGAGATTTACGTGCATTGTACTATATCATACCATGTAGGTACATACTTACTGCTACTTAAACAGCCTAAAGTAGGTACATAAAAATCATCCCAGAGCCAATCATAACATACTGTCCAATAGCCTCAAAGTTGTCAGACTGTTCTACGGTGGGGCGTAAACAACATGTATCAAGCCAACGTATCAACAGGCTGTAATTATATCAGTTGAAATCTCGAAACAAGGCGAGACTAATGTCCATCATCTACTAACACGCTCACAAGAGCAGTTGAATGTGCCATCACGTCACCTGGTTCCCCTTCGCTTATAGCCCCAAAGGCCCCTCCTCTCCCTTCTCATCTGACCAACAAAAATACAATACAGCCATAACAGAAATGCCAGACTATTTAGCTACAGTACTTTCCAAGTGAAGATAACATTTATTTTATGTCCGTTAGTATATTTAATGACATCTATAGCCTTTAGGTCCTGACACTACCACCGTATGCAGGTACATATAGTAACACATACACATCTGGTTGAGACTGTTAATGACGTCTATAGTTGTGAGATTTATAGTCATCTGAGTCCAAAGGACCGACAAACAGCCGACAAAATCAGGGCTCGCGTCGAGATATGTCCCAGCCATAGCAGGAAAAAAGAACTGTAAAACTACCAGGATGTTTTCCAAATAGCTAACAGGGGGAATCCCCAACCCGAACACCCCCTAACACAACTATACCAGACGAGCTTTCCAACAAGAACAATAACTCTGTAGAAACGTCGTCTCAAAGGTTGCACTAGATAACAAAGATACATTTCGCAAGTCTGATTATCATGGTGGCGAGAACTGTGGGTTTGCATAAGGGGCACAGGTGCGCGAGATCACGTGAGATGAATATGTAAGTTGACGAAAAGGGAGCGCGGGGTAGACCCAAAAAGAAAAGTGAATTTGAGGAGTGTCCTTTGGGCTTTTTATCATTAAATCATAATTTTGCTAGTGAGGCTTCACAAGTACATCTTGAGCTAAAAAGGCATTATTTTGTAATGGTTATTTCCGTATTATATTGACCATTACTTGTTGAATGAAAACTTATAGCCAGTCGGGTAATTTCGGAGGCACAACTCTGTATAACATTGATGTGATGGCCCGCAATCTCTGTAACGATGATCATAGTAGGACAAGGAATACATAAGGCTGTTCAATGTTCCTTTTTTTCGAGTGATGGTTGGCCAGACACCTACATGAGGCGGCTTTAGAAGCAAATGATAATCTTATTATACAGTTTTTGGTTCATGTAGTAGATTGGCCAACATTCCCAGGTTGTTTTATATATTAGGTAAGTACATGCCTAAACCCTCAATATGAACATTTGTATTAAAAGTCTTGGCTATACTGGGATTCTCCAAGATGTCCTTGAGCTAGATAATCTTGGACGCCACCTTAACTTGATGCTCCACCACCAACCATACGTGTGTAACGGCCAGCCAACTCCACCAAGCTTAATTATGCTCACTCATTCCCTATTATACTCATATCTCCGCTGTCAAACCAAACTTCATTTTGCCATCTCCTTCCTGCCCTAGACTCCTATAAAAGAATTCTCGTATACAGTATTGTTTACGCAATTTCAGCCTGCAAAAAAAAAGTATATACTTGCGTATTTGCCACGATTTCTCTTCCTCCTTCTCCTCCTCCTGGATGCCCAAACTAGTCTGATTCTTACACCCTCTCGCCTGAGGCCGTAATTCATTGTCTACTGGCTCTACCCAAATACGCAACTGCGTATAGGATGACCGGGCAATATATAAGTATTTAGTCTCCGAGAAGGGTCCGAGTTCAGATATTGGCCTGCTGACCGACCTAGACCGACCTTTTGGGGGGTAGAGTGCTTGTAAGGTCTGACAATTGCGGTGTATCTGACACCGAAACAGAACGATGAACCAAAAGATTGCAGACAATCGGTGGATGATGCATACAATATGCATAAAATCCGGGCATGAGAACTTTGTGTATGCGCCATCTCCTGTTTGCTACAAATGTACCTCTGTACACATATATACATTTGTGCGGTTATAGCCGTCCAAGCCGATTACTTCTTCCCCAACTACACACCCACCCTCCCTGTTAAAAGTATGTTGATATGACATCAACTCGCAGGAGGTCTAACAACGACCCGAAAGTAACCATATTTTGGGAGGGCAACTTCACAATGTGCGTTTGCGTACAGGATTATCTGCATACAAGAAACTACCGTGCATTCACTAAGGGCGTGTAACTTGGGTGTCCGACGAAAAGCACTGCAGGACAGCTGGCATACCGTTGTTCTGTGACTGAGTGAGCTTTAGAAAAGACAAGACGGTGCGATTTTCGGCAAGTGCGGAGCCGTGAATGAAATGAGAGGCTAATTCTCGGACCGAAGACTGAGGGATTGCAAGCGGATGGTGATATATTACGGTTATGGGTAGTATAGCAATATATTAAAAAGAATACGGCTATGACTTGGTTAACATGATATGGTGTTGATTGCTCATTAAGAGAAATGGTTTCAACTGTGTGTGTTGATTGATCTTCTGGTGTAAACCATATTCAGAAGTTACCAGATGCGTTAGTAGTTCGTGGGGGGTCACACAAGACTCGATAAAGCGGGGTCATTAAAGTGGGGGCTCATGAGCTAGAGACTCGAGCATTAAATTTAGGGTTTGACCACATCTCGTCAATTGAAGAAAATCCCGAGAATGGCACACACGTTAACAATGTTAGTATGGATGTAGTCACATTGGTGATGATTTGATTTACTACATAATGTTAACTGGAACCTTAAAACACCGAGTCCATACCGTCACAACTCAGATTTCCCCTGACATCTGACTTCATCCTCACATTAGCGACGGCTGCATTGAATTCCGCGCCACCTCAATTACTGGCTAAATCAACCTACACAATAGCCTCATCTACCGATTCGGCTAATTGGTAACCCATAAAAATATTGGCAGAGTCCCTGTTTGTAACTACGTAATCCTTATATATGGCCTTGTCTTCTAGACTATTGTTCACGTAGATTCCGGGCAACAATAAATGATGTCTCCACTTAATCCCTCCACAAGTTCATGATTGGCACGCCCGGGCAAGTGAAACGTAGACTTCATCACCTAAACTTCACCAAATCATCAATCTTAATCTTCAAAGCTCTCGCCATACTCATCTCCTCTTTATATTTCTAACCTCAGGCCACCATGAAAACCTGGACCGTCACAACCCCCTTTCACCCCACCCTCCGTTGCCTCCTCGGCGAAGGCCCCCACTACGATCCCCCCACCAACACCGTCCGCTTCGTCGACATCAAATCCAACACCCTCCACACCATCTCCATCCCCTCCAAACACCTTACCAGCCTCTCCGTCCCCGACCGCATCACCGTCACCGCCGACATCTCCGGCGTCGACCCCTCTGAAACCATCCTCGTCGGCGCTAAATACGGTCCCGCAAAGCTCAATCGGAAGACAGGATCCCTGACATATATATCGGGGCTCGGCAATGAAAATAATGAACGGTTGAGGACCAATGATGGTGCCGTGGGCCCAGATGGACGTTTTTGGCTCGGTTACATGACCGATTTCGGCCATGGAGATTTTAAACCCGAAGGTACATATGCTCTACATCCGGTCTGACCCTATATCCGTTACCTCCACTAACAATCCCACCAGGCGGCCTCATCTCCTACTCCCGCGGAACCCCCACTCACCACTTGCCAGACCTTGCCATCACCATCCCCAACACCGTCGGATGGTCCCCATCGTTTAGCACCATGTACTTCACCCACTCGTCCTCTCGGGTAGTCCATGCCTTTGACTACGACACCATCACCCACAGTTACAGTAACCAGCGGCCCTTTTACACACATGAGGGACCCGGTGAGCCAGATGGATTCCGGGTGGATACGAAGGGGAATGTGTGGCATGCAGTGTATGGAGAGGGCAAGGTACTAAAGATTTCTCCGGATGGTGTGGTTGTTGGAGAGGTGAGGTTGCCGACGAGGAACATTACTTGTGTACAGTTTGTTGGGACAGAGTTGTTTATTACGACGGCTGCGGATGAAGAGGGTGATGAAGAAAGCAAGGCGAATGGCGGTGCTGTGTTCATGGTTGATGTTGGTGCAAAGGGTATTGAACCGTTCAAGTACCATGAGTAGCAGCAGAAAAGCTATATTGGATAGTAAAACTGGAAAAAAATAGGAACATTAATGAATTCTATCCGGTGTATTGTAATGTATGGAATGGTATAAAATGAGATGAACATGTTCTTCGTCAAGGAAACGCTATTAAATGGCGTTGTAGTAGTATTAACTTGACGTGTGACAACAAATCTAAAACGGACAAATAATTCAAGGACATATTCCTCTTGGGCAGTGCCGAAGATGCCGAAGCCAGCCTTGCCTCACAACTCCAGCACTGCTTCAGCCAAACCTAGCATCCAGGGGCACCTCTCCCGCTCTACAGAATGTATCCATTATCCCCCAGTATCCCCCATTCCCGAATTCCCCTTCCCTCCTCCAAATCCACACACCACCACAGAACTTCCTTCGCCTTGTCCGGCTGTCCACTCAGCTCATACGCCCGACTCAACGCAAACCACGCTTCTGAGCTGTTCCACCCGTTTCCTGTCTTGGTCAATGCCGAAAGCAACCCATACGCACGGTCACGGGCTGCTAGTCTATCAATAAACGGCAGCGACGACGGCCGGGGCTCCGGTGGCGAATGCGCGTGCGGAAGGGCGGATGCCGGTTGGAAGATCTCTTTGGTATCGGTAGTCGCGTCGGAATCAGAATCGGATGTCGGAGGTGGTTTGATGGGGCGATTGGGGCCCAGGCCGAGGGGTTCGCTGGAAAGCGGAGAAGTGATCTTCTTTGTGGTTTTGACTGGAGTTTCTGGTTCACTCATGGTGGGGTTGTGGGGCTGTGTGCTGGCTAGCTGTGAGGGCGCATACGCTGTAGGAATCAAATCCTCAATGTAGATATCAAGAAGAACATTAGAAAGGCCAATAATACCAGCGGCATGGTCCGGGAACTGCGTCAGAGCAGACTCAAACTCGTCTCGGGCAACCAGAGGAGTATCATTAGCAAGTGAAATATTGCCAAGCTCACTCCAAACATCAGCCCAAAGCTCATCAACACTCTTCTTTTCAGCCCATTTGGGTGACTTAAGAATTAGAGAGCCAGTGACGTCCTTGGCGAGGTCTGCTTCAAGACTCTGCACCAGCTTTTGCGCTTCAGCAACGGCGCCCTTGGCATCTTCAATCATATCTGCTTTACGGTAGAAACTGGCAATCATCAGCCAAAGTTTCACTAGAATCACAGTACGTTGTCTCTTCTCCTCATCCTTGGGAAAGACGACAAGCGGCAGCGGGATCGGTAGAGAAAAAGATCCATCGGATGCATGATCAGCCAGCTGCTCCGAAGTCTTCGTCTTACTTGCAATAAACGCATCTAGGTTTGGTGCATTTTGGCGGCGGACAAATGCCGAGGCAATCGACGGCTGCCAACGGCATGACATCGCGAATGGATCAGTAGAGGCATCACCCTCGGGACTATAGAGAGCCTCCCCATCCGGAACATTGCGAAACTGGGGGCCAGAGGACGAAGCGCGTTTGCCACCGCTAGTGCTAGCATCACGTTTACGAAGGCTATTACGGCGCGACGAACGACTACCAGAGACCGACCGCTGAGCCATGCCATCACCACTAATTCGGATGGCAGGAGCTATTGTGGGTGAGCTCAAGCGAGTACCAGCAGACCCGGTCGCAATGGTTAGAGTGCTCAACGGACGCTCAAGACCAGTTTCTGGAGTAAGTGTGGGGCCGGAGGCAGGCGTAGACGTTTTTCCCGTACGAGTACCGAAGAAACTTCCTCTAAGGCTACGGATCGTACCGGCTGAACTCTTCGGGGGCACAAGTGTAGCTGGGGGCTCAAGAGTAGGTTTGGCCGCAGTGGTGCTGGTACCAAAGAGGCGTGAATACAAAGTAAGAAGCTCGTAGCTTGCATTGACCGCAACCTCGGGGCCTTCCAGCAGCTCGATTAGAGCTAGCTGAGTCATCTTGACTTCCAAGATAGCTTCGCGCTCACTATCGTCCATATCATCAACAAGACCAGCAGCTGCCTCAGGAGGCTGATGATCTTTGAGGTGTTCACTGCGGAACACCTGCTGGTTTCCAAACAGTATCGAGGGGTCCATGAACTGTTCAAAAGCGCCTTCGCAAGCCTTGGCAGCCATAAGGAAATCTTGGCGAGCGCTCAGAAGGAGAGCTAAGAGGTGCCACATGGGAATGAGAGCACGCTCTTGCCAGTACGGGCCATAAATCAACGATGAATCAAATTCTTTGGATTTGGTGGCCACCAAACCAGCCTTTACAACCTCGATAGCAGAACCAATATCGCGACGTTCAGCCAACAACAGACCCAAAGAATACAGACTCTGCACATCTCTGCTACGACCAAATGCAGGAGAAAGACTCTTACGAAGACTGCGGATAGCTTTGGCCTGAATCTCAGTACGAGAGGGGGCATCGGGTGTAACTCGAGACCAACTGGCATTGGCAAGACCAATTGCCTGCCAAGCAAAGGCTAAAGTCTCACCAGGGACCTGAGGATGCATGACTTCATCTGCAGGCTCAGCGGGAGAAGCAGTCTCAGAAACAGGTTGCAATTGAGGCAAACGAGCCATCATATCCTCAAGCTCAGCAGAAAGACCATAAGCCTTCTCGATAGCCGCAGAATTACCGAAGCGACACAGGCCGACGATAGTTTGACTAATGGTCTTAAGAACTGTGGCATCATCATCAAGACTAAGCTCGGGGATACCGGTCTTGTCGACTCGTGCCTTTGCTTTTTTGACCACCTCAAGGTAAGAGTCGAAAGCCTTGAACGCCATATCAAACTCAGCCACCGCGAAATGCACAGTGACCAAGTGTCTCAGGATCGCAGAACTATGGTAAGTCTTAGTTGCCGCCCGGTAAAGGATATCCAACACTCCTCGGCTAATACTTTCACGGCCACCTTGGCCGAGATCAGCATCATTCCAACCGCGACCACATAAGATCTCCCAATTCTTCATAACTAGGCGGACAAAATCTTCAACCTCCTCACGTTCCTCGTCGGCCTTGGGGAACTTCGTCTCGTCTAGAAGTAGCGCCTCGTATGCAGCTTCAGCCTTCTTCAACTCAATGCGGAGCTGATTCCGTGCTGAAGCTTCATTCGTAGCCTTGACATAGCCTGTGGGAACAAGCATATCGAACTCGACAATGGTGCTCAGTGAAACGTAGTATTCGTACCAGATGCGCCGTCTAGGAACAGATCCACGGAATCCTTGGCCCCCCACAACGGGTCCAGTTAGACTTTCCCAGTAACGCGACCATGAGCGGAAAGAAGCCAGTGAATTGGCATCTGCTAGAGACTTCTCGTCGCGGTTGAGCACCTGACTGCTCAGCATGGTGTACTCTGACAGGAATAGTTCAGCCCAGTAGCGCAGTTGTCGTCGTGGCTGTTTGCCTGCGGCCCACACACCGTCCATAGCGGAAAGACCAGTTTCAAACACGGCTAGAGCCTCAAGAGGTTGGCTGGTGCGGGCTGAGCAATTACCTTTAAGGTAAGCAGCCTTGAGGGCACATACGGTAGTCCATTCTGAGGGTTTCTCGAACTGCGGGTAGTCCTCATCAAGACGACTGGGCAGGCGTAGCGCAGCTAAGCTGTATTCCCCGACAACCCAATGCAACCATCCAGCACAAACAGTAGCCTGGAACTTGTCTTGAGGATGGGTAGTTTCAGCTTCGATAGCTGCAACAAGCTTCGGAAGCTGCTGGGCGACTTGTAGAGTTTCAGAGATTGGTATGGTAGCTGATGCGGACTGAGTGGCTTCGGCAATTTGAGCTTCGGTTTCGGCAGTGAGGGTTAAACCTTTGGAAAGCAAGCAACAGTCAGTAAACGAGACCTGGATCCTGACATGTGATTGTGACAAAACACAATAGGTAATTGGAAAACGGGTACAAACAAACAACACTTACAGGCTCGTTCAGGCGCGTGCTTCCGCACTTTGCGCACAAGTTCGGGAACAGCATCCCAGTTACCCTCACATCTGGCTGTTTCTAGGAGATTGAGATAATTCTGAGCTTTCGCGGCCTACAATTGGGGAAGAGGATAAGGGATGGTGGTTAGTGATGGTATTGCGGTATGAGAGCGGATATCTGGCAGCCTTACCGACATGGCAAAGATTGTGTTAGGGCGAAGTGAAGACTAGGAGAGCTTGATTTAGAGCAAGAGTAGAAGCCCGGAGCTCAATGAACTGGGTAGAGAGCGACGATATATACAGAGGAATCGGGGAGGGGAGGGATTCGAGGGGGGTTCCAGGAGGGTCAAAATTGATATGCGTTGTGAGATGACGGCTAAGAGGTGGTAGCCACGGGTCGAGGGAGTGAAAACTAGTGATGAGGATGAACCAGGATAATTAAGCAGAACAAAACGTCATTGTCCCACGATATATGTATGTGTGTGTATGTATGTACGTGTCTGGAGCGGAGCACAGTCGAATCGGTGCCAGTGGGCGATACAGAGACAAACGGAAACGAAAAGGTGAGACAGCTGGTGGAAAAGGTCGCTACGTCCAGAACACAATCGGAGCTTTAACCATGAGGTTAAAGCTCAAGCTTGATCGAGGAGACAGAAGCTAGAGGGGAGGGGAGGGGGGCACGGTGGCTCGAAAGGGAGAGAGAAATGGTTCGATCGGCGATTGTGTGGACGCTGAAGACGCGAGAAATGAGAGACAAAAAGATCCAGGAGATCGCAGGCCACGGAAAACCAGGAAAAAGAAAAGAAAAAGAACGAATTTGCCGATAGGAATTATCAGTTGATGATGATGTAGGTGAATACTTTGATGGCAAAGACGTTAACGAATTAACGCTTAGAGGAAGGAGACAAAATTGCAGAAAAAGGGAGGCCCGGTAAACTGGGAAGGTGCGCTATCAACAAGCAACTACGAGTCTGTGCACGTTGAAGTCAAAATATAAAAATTAAATTAAATTAAAAGGTGTAAAAAATTCAATAAATATATATATTTGGTTTGGAGATAGCACAAGCGACGATTGACAAGTCACACTCAGCCACTCCCTTTTTACCCGGCTGCTTGTCGCCGGGAAGGCTTACTTCCTCTTCGTTCCTGCAGCGCCCCCGGGAATGACTATGTCGTTATGGAAAGGTCCGCTTGGGAGAGACTAAGACAGGTAGTGAGCTTTCATAGTACATCAGAGGCCAAGTAGCTAGGGGAATCATAGCATGATGAGTTGTTGTAGACTTTTTCAATTATATATTGAAATGATACACAAGACAATGTCAATAAGGATACTAATTATTTTGTTGGTGCAACTGCAAAGCTCAAAGAGCTGGGGTCATGCTCTCGGTAAAGAAAACCCTCACCGATATCAGTGACCCCACTATCAGTCACCGAGATCTCACCGTGAATTTTATTTTTTCCATGTTTGCTCTGGACCTTTTCCAAGGATTTGACAGCCACACAACCACCATAGAACTCCCCCCTCCACAATTATCTTTATATATCCTTCTCCAATATGTCTCTGGTTCCTGAACTCCGTGTTCTATGCCGTCTTTTGACTTCTACACCCCCAGCACGTCTCCCCCGCTCCGTGCCCGCCATTGTCGGCTTTGTCTTTCGCTGCCGTGATGCTCTTTCTGCTTCATATGATTCCAAGACCGCCAAGGGCGTTGTCGCTGAAACTGCCCTTCTAGTTTACAAGTTCAAGACCATTATAACCACTCTCCTCAACGGCCGTACTGCTCAAGGCCGTTTCGCCGCCGTTGTTCTGGTCAAATCTGCCATTGATGTTGGCGGTTGGGAGTGCCTCAAGACCTGCGAACCGTGGGTTCGTGGCCTTGTCGCTGTTGCCCAGGTAAGTTTCCTTGTCTATTTGATAGTCATGACTATCGTACTAATCGATCCTTCTTTTAGAGACATGATTCCATTGCTTCGCGTGAGCTGGCCATTGTCGCTCTTACCCGCATCTACGTCCTGGTTTCGGGATATCAGACCCTCGCCCGCGAGATCTCCACCCCCACTATTCCAACTTTCGCCAATGCCTGCATGACCCTCGTCAAGCCTGCTATCGACCTCAAGAAGTTGCAGACTCCCATGCATGTCATCGAGACCGTATTCGAAGCCTTCTCTACCCTCATGCCCCACTACCCCGCGACCTTCCGACCTTTTACAAACCAGCTCAAGCCCGTCCTCCGTGTCTTCATTGCTCCTACTGATGCTGATGAACTCATGATTCCCAACTCACTACAGCAATCTGCGAGACGCCTGGCTGTTACCCTCCACCATACTGCCCCCAAGGCTGGCGGTAGCGACGATTGGGCCCGTCTTGTCCGCGACACTGTGGCTCACTACCACCGTACTGCTGACCAAGTCTTTCGCGCCGTCAACGAGACTTGGGAACCCAAGACTGAGCATGCCACTTCCAAGGTTGATTTTGACCACGAATCTCTTGGTGGAGGCGATACTGTGGAGGAGTACCCGGCGTGGAAGGGTATCCGCGCTGGTTCCCGGCGCCTGATTGGCCTTTTACACATGTTGGCCGATACCCTCCGCTACCCTACACGTGCGGCGGTGACTATCCCCGTCGCCGTGTACATGGACATCATTGCGCGGTCGACGCAACTGGTCAAGACTTCCCCCAAGTCTCAAAGCTGGGAGCAGGTCGTCGAGGTCAAGGCTGCCGCTACCCGTGAAGAGAAGGACAAGTTGTGGTCCGCCACTCCCGAGATCCATGTTGCCGCTTTACAGCTTCTCGAGATCCTTTCAAATCGGCTGAGTACCTCGTTCGTCTCACTCGTCCCCGAGTCTCTTGACTACATCACCCGCGTCTTCAAGAGCGGCATCGCCATGTCCCCGGTCCGCACTGTCTCCTACTCCCTCCTAGCCTCCATCCTCTCTATCGCTGGTCCTACCATGCCAAAGAGTACCGTTTCTCTTCTCGACATCATCGCTTCTGCCTGCTGCCGCGACCTGCAAGAGCACAAGGGTGTCTTTAAGCCCTCGGCCAAGATCAACATCAAAAAGATTGTTGTCGCCAAGACCGGCACCGCTGCCAATGCTGACCTTTTCATGAAGGGTGCTACCGAGTCGCATATTGTCAAGGTTGTTCTCGCACCCAAGCACTATGCTGCCGCTAAAACTCTCCTGTCTGTTCTCATCTGCAAACTGCCGCAACATCACATCAAGCCGGCGTTGCGCGGTCTTCTTGACCAAACGGCCATTGCCACTAGCGACAAGGATGCCATGTTGAACAGTGTCTTGTTCCCTTACAGAGACCACAAAGGAAAACTGTACCCTAGCATTCTTCCCTACCTTTCGCAGCAGTTCCCCCAGGATCAAGGTGTCGAAGTTCTGCGGACGAACATGCGCACTACTCCTCACTCTGCCGGTACTTTCTTTGCTTCAGTTGAAGATGTAGAAAGGGTCGAAGAGTCTGTATCTGATGATGAAGACGCTGCTGAGGAGGAGGCTGAAGACAAGACTGACATCGACCCCATGAATACGGAGATCATAGAGGATAAGCCCTCCGAGGCGAAGAAGACCCCTTTCTCTAGGCGGGCACTTGAAGAGCGGGCAAAGAGTCCCGAGAATGTATTTGGTTTACCGCCTGCATCGCCGATCAAACGGAAGCATTCGGAGGGTGAGTTGAAACCAGGATCTGCTAAGAAGCCGGCGGTGAACAAGCCAGTGGATTCGGAGACGACACCGGTGGAGGAGCCGGTTCTCATTGAGGATGATAGTGTTAGTGATGGAGAGAGTGTTCATCTGAACATGGACCTCGATAGTGAGGATGATGAGTAATGATTGTGTCATTTGTCAAAATTTAGATATGATTATAATTCGATATAATATCAAAGAATCCATCATCCTTTTTTTAACTATTGTAATATTGAATCGTTAAATGTAAAACATAGCTGAGAGAACGCCGTGACCCTTGCCATCTAGATAAACCAATGTCCAATCTACACCATCAAACTCAGTCCATCAGCCACGCTCGTCTCTTCTCTTCCTTCCTCGCCTTCCTCTTTTCCTTGAATTGCTTCAGCTCCGACTTGCTCAACTTCTTCCCCTGTCTCTCCGCCTTCAAGCTCTTCCCTTTGTGTGCATTAGCTGCCGCATCCACATCAAAATAGGAATTGAGCTGCCTCCTTGCCTTTGCGTCCCCCGTATGTTTCTCCGCACCCTCTCCTTCTGTCTGGAAGTGTCCCGTAAATCGGTTAAATGCTGCCTGGTGAACATTATACACGACATCTATATCTGTCGCAGGGAGGGTGGTCGCCCCTGGCGCTTCATCGAGCTTTGCGTACCACGCATTTGGGTCATAATCGCCATGAATCGCAGGATTGTATCCAAGAATCTCCGGGGGTGTGGGTTCGGCGGGGGTTTCAGCTGCAGTGGATGCGCCAGCCTTGGGGGCGGAGGAAACTAAACGGGGGTTCTCGAGTTGTTCGGCGCCAGTGAAACGGTTGAAAAATATGTATTGGCTTGTCGCGTAGTCCCAGCCATAGTCCCAGCCATCATCCTCGGGTGTAACTTCAGTCGGAACGGGAGGCGCATCACCGGATGCAACGTCGGGAAGAGATTCATTTGGTAGTGGAGGAACCTCTTCATTGGGAAGCGGAGAATTAGCGTCTAATAGATCGGTATTGACTGCGTCAGTTGACTCATCAGATGCTTCGGAAGCATCTTCTGGAACAGGCTCATCTGGTAGTGGAGGTGCCTTTTCATCCTCGTTTGATGTTTGCTCATCCGTTACGATTTGGGTAATTCCATCATGAACCTTTTCATCGCGTGAGGGCGCAACAGCGCTGGTGTCTATAGGTGATGATTCTCGTGAGTTTGACGCCATGTTGATGCCATATAGATATATAGATGGGTAACCGAGTTGAATGCGCAAAAAACTGGTGATTGAATACACACTGTCGAATCTTCGAGACGTAAGGCGAGAAGCGCGCTGCATTGCATGTCGATAAGAAACTATAGACGCGATAAGCGTGATAAGAATTACACGCGCGCTTTGACATTAGCTGATACTGACCCTAACCCTAAATAAACCATGTTTTTCAACAGCACTAAATCGTGACGACACAAATAAATAATGTTGAACGAAAAGCTTGCTTTATCCATAGAATTATGATCAAAAATTTTTCAATTAGTAGCATGTAATTACTGATATCGACCTCTAATTCCACCAGCATATCTCGGTGCTTAACCGAGGGTCGATAACCCTTTACTGTGCATGATTGTCAATATAGAGGCCAATTATTTTTTTCAATCAATAACCAGTACAACCGTAAAACAATTGACTACTGAATCAATTAATATATCTTAAAATTTATCCATTTTTGGGATAACAGACAAGGGATTTTTCTTGTTTATTAAGCTGTAGTTTATAGGATAAGGGTTTTGATGTATGACTGACACTCTCTCTCTTTGGGTAGAACGTTACCGATCTCGGGTTATTCAAGCTAGCAACTCCCATCACCGCTAAAACCCACGTGAATTGCATGAACAACCCTGTGTTTCGTTAAACAACAAAAACACCAAACTCACGACGCAATATCAGATATTTCGACATCGTTTTCGGTTAATGTTTAGCCGGTGGAAACTACCCTGCAACAGTCACATTCATCAAGTAACTACTGCATACGGCGCATTGGTCTGCGGAAGAGCAACACCGCCCAGCATGGACATCAACCAACAAGCAGGTAAGCTCGGAATACTGATGATAGTTTATCAGAGAGATGACGATGAATGGGGATCTGTGATTCGAGAGTATCGGTTGTGTCGATTTATCTTTGGTTGCTGGGCATCGTCATTACATAAGCAACACCATATATCCTGCTATCACAACCCATTATCGATCCTCATCTGCTACACTCACGATGCTCTAGTCTAGCTTCGGACTATTTCACGTGTTAGAGATACAATTACCGAGCCTCTCATATCATCTTGCCGTTTTCATCGTTACAAATGATTTATTCCTCAGTATCAGAGAATCACCCACGCAAGCTGCCGTGGACCCTTTTACCCTCCAGATTGTGTGGACGCACTCATATTCTGATTTGGTACATCGCGAGATACCAGTTCTAGAAGCAATGCATAGTATAGTCAACTATAATCAAACGGCCAACCTCACAAACCATGATCCTATTTCGCTCTTCCTCGAATTCAACCTCTTCAACGCACCATTCAAGACTAACGCCAACCATAGAGATGAAGGGTCCCAAGTCCTTGACTATAGTCATCAAATTGGGTAAGTTATGCTAGATGCTGGTGATTCTTAATGTCATCATTTACTAATTTCTTCCTACAGGCACCAGTTCAATTGTGGATGAAAAGACACATGAACCTCTTCTGCCCATTCTTTCTCTCATTGTTGCCACTGCTGTTGAGCTCCGAAAGGAGGGCCACAAAGTCGTGATCGTGTCGTCAGGAGCTATTGGGGTTGGGCTTAGAAAGATGGACATTGACAAGCGGCCCAAACATTTGTCTTCACTACAAGCGTTGGCAGCCATCGGCCAATGCCATCTCATCCACTTGTGGGATTCTCTATTTAGTCATTATCGCCAACCCATTGCCCAGATCCTCCTGACTCGCAACGATATTGCCGATGTAAGTCTTGACCTTCCAAAATTCATAATGAGACCTACCATCGTACCATCTAACATCGTTTCTCTTAGCGTACTCGCTACCTGAATGCTCAAAACACCTTTACTGAGTTGCTCCAGATGGGTGTCATTCCCATCGTCAATGAGAATGACACTATTGCAGTTGCTGAGATCAAATTTGGCGACAACGACACCTTGTCTGCCATTACCAGTGCTATGGTTCATGCAGATATGCTGTTTCTGATGACTGACGTTGACTGTCTTTATGACAAAAACCCTCGGACGAACCCCGACGCGCAGCCTATAGGGGTTGTCAATGATATCTCCCAGATCACAGCCGATGGTAAACACCCTTAGTTGTCTGCATCTCTCGAATATCCCGTCTAACATAGCCTTTAGTCTCACAAGCAGGCTCTGCTCTCGGAACTGGTGGCATGTCAACTAAGATCGTTGCTGCTCGCCTTGCCATCTCTGCTGGTGTCACTACCATAATTACTCGGTCATCCGCCCCCGGTAACCTCCCCAAGATTGCCCGGTACATCCAAGCCACCAAGAGAGCAGCTCTTCACCCCGAAACTGTTGTTCTTCCTACCGAAAAGCCTCCGCTGCACACTAGATTCTTACCTATAGAAGAGCCTATTCGAGATAGACACTTCTGGGTCTTGCACGGCCTTGCTCCCCATGGCACTGTTTATATTGACCAAGGGGCCCACAAGGCCTTGATTCGCCGAGCTGGTTTGCTTCCTGTCGGTGTTTTGGGTGTTGCGGGTCACTTTGGACAGCATGAGTCGGTACGCTTGGTGGTGGCTAAGCGCCGGGAAATACCAGATGATCAGGGTCGTTTATGGGAGAATGAGGATCAAGAGATTGGTCGCGCGCTGACTAACTATGCCGCGATTGAAATCAATAAGATCATTGGACAGCAGAGTTCTAAAATCAAGAGTATTCTTGGGTACGCGGACAGTGGGTACGTGGCGGAGAGAGAGTACATCAGCCTACACCGTACCGAAAGTAGAGCCCCGAGTCCGTCTGGACATCATAACTCGAATAGTGATGAGTAGAGAAGCACAGGAAAGTGGGCATTTTTTAGAAGTTTTGTAGTGCTTATTCCAACCATTATAGATCTTGAACCATCAGTACATCCATGCTCCCATCATTCACCTTTTGTGGATTACATATATCTCACACACTCAAGGCATTGTAATGTACTGGTAATTGCATTGACAAATGACAAGATAAGCAAAGAGTAAAATCAGTGACTCCAAGGCGCCGTAAATGTTGTAGTCCTTCCGTCCAAAAAGCTTTTCAAGATGACCGCAAAGAAATGCCACATAGCATATCAACTCCCCCTCCCACACTCCAACTTTTCTCCAACAAAACCCAATCCCTTCTCTATAAATTTAACCCGACGCAAACAGGTTGTCCTCATCACGCAGATACTCTCCACAATCCGCCTGGCGGAAGCATACCACACCTGTAGGGTCCAACCGTCTCGCCTCCGCAGTCGCGCGAGCAGTGACACCGAAACCTAACGGCGTATCGTTCATGTTGTAGACTACCACACCCTGGTGCTCGGGGCAGTCTTCACTCCAGCGACCGACGTGAGCCTTGACAATGTTACCACCGTATAGGAAGGGCATTTCACCGTTGGGCTTGACCCAGATCTTGTAACGGGCGTGCTCGGCGAGGATCGGGAGGGCGGTGATGTGCAAGCGGAACTTGCCGGTCTTGGTGAACTTGCCTGCAGATGAGAAAAAAGAAAAAGAGTTAGCAATGAAATAGGGTCTCATGAATCGCCAGGCCATATAGAGCGAGTCGATTGACGTTGAGCAAGGGTTGACAGTGAGGGGTAGAACATACCTAGGCAGGTACCAACCGACAGAAGCTTATCACGAGCGATAGAGGTAGCCAAGTTGGCGACGGAAAGCAGAACATAGTAGACACGGTCCTTGTGCAGACGGAAGACGAAGCGATCAGCGTTAGGGCCATCGCCAATGGGCGCGATTAGAGATTTGAGCGAGTTGCCGGTGTAGTTGGCGAGCTTCGCAAACAGAGTCTTGGTTTCTTCGTCGGTAAGAGGGCGCATGGTAGCAGTTGTGTCAGAGGAATATATTAATATAAAGAGGGGTATGAAAGAAAGACCTCAAGATGGTTGTGATGGAAGGCGGAGAAGCTAGGTGGAGATGAGGTTGTTAGAAGGTTTGCCTTCCATTTAGTAATAACTCGTTCTGGACTTGGGGATCGTCTTGGCGCAAGGGCTTCCGCTACTTTTTTATCCCGCAGAATCGAAAAAAAAACTTTGGCGGTGAGTGGCGGCCCCACTTTAATATTTTTGCGACAAAGTTCATATTAAGAAAACCACTAACCACTAATCAGCAATTATCACCATCTTGACCCGTTGCCATTTTTCTTGTTAATTGTATACTAATCAACTTTGATACTCCCTCCACCTTGTTTGAATATCTTCAAAATGGGCACCCAAAACAAGCGCAAGTCAAAACGCTCCGACGGCGGCGCTGACGACGGCGACGATCATAACGGTCCCACCTCCGGCAAAGTCCAAAAGGCCTTCTTCAAGAACGCCGCCAACTGGAACCTCGAACAAGACTACGAAAACCACCCCCGCAAGCGCAACAAGCGTGATCAGAAAGAAAGTACTCGACTGCCCATCAAGACCGCTGACGGCCGCTTACAACATGTCCACGAAGCCTCCGTCGATGACGGCCACGAAAGCGAAGCTAGCGACGGCGATTGGCTGGAAGATACCAACATGCACGAGTCCGATGCTGAGGAAGAGAAGGAGGATGAGGTGCCGGAACTGCCTGTGAAAGATCAGATTCGAAATGCCCAGGAAGAGTTGGCCAAGATTGCTACGTCGCTCAATATGGACCCCGAAGATCACCCTGGCGCATTCCGTGCACTGGCTAAGATTGGCGAGTCCAAGATTCCTGCGATTCAAAAGTTGGCAATGATGACGCAGATGGCAGTTTACAAGGACGTTATTCCCGGCTACCGCATACGGCCGGCTGAGGAGGGTGCGAAAGAGTTGTTGTCAAAAGAGGTGCGCACGCTGCGGACATACGAGCAAGCATTGGTTGCTGGATACCAGGCATACTTGAAGAAGCTTTACCAGACTGTAAAGACTGATGCAGCGACACCAATCAAGGGCAAGGATAAGAAGGCGTCACTTGGAAGTATCGCCATGACGTGCGCTTGTACTCTGTTGACTTCGGTCCCCCACTTCAACTTCCGCAGCGAACTCATCAAGATTGTTACGTGGAAACTCAGTAGACGCAAGGTGGATGACGACTACATCAAGGTTCTAGATGCTCTGCGCAAGCTGTTTGAGGATGATGAGGATGGCCGTTATGCTCTTGAGGCCGTACAGCTTATTACCAAGATGATGAAGTCTCGCGAGTACGAAGTGCATGAGAGTGCCATCAACATCTTTCTAGACCTGCGCTTGCTTTCAGAGTTTGGTGGCAAGGCCTCCAACGAGCGCGCCGAGCTTGAACAGCAGAATGGTCCTAAGCCCAAGAAGGTCTTCTTGACACAACGCCAACGCAAGAACCGCAAGGAGCAAAAGGCCCTAGAGAAAGACATGGATGCCGCCGAGGCCGTTGTCTCACACGAAGAGCGTGAACGCATGCAGAGTGAAACCCTCAAGCTCGTTTTCGCCACATACTTCCGCATTCTCAAAGCCCGCATCCCCCACCTCATGGGCGCCACCCTAGAAGGTCTCTCCAAGTACTCCCATCTCATCAACCAGGACTTCTTTGGTGATCTCCTCGAAGCCCTCAAAGATCTCATCCGCTACGCCGACGCCGATGCGAACGCCACCACAGACGGCTTCGAATCCGATGCCTCCGAATCCTCCAACGAAGAAGACTCCGACGCCGAGGACACCCCCACTCGCAACACCAGCCGTGAAGCCCTTCTCTGCAACGCCACCGCCTTTGCCCTCCTCGCTGGTCAAGATGCCCACAACGCCCGCAACAACCTCCACCTCGATCTTTCCTTTTTCAGCACTCACCTTTACCGCTCCCTCCTTGCCCTCTCCGTCAACCCCGACCTTGAAAAGACCGTCCGCTCCCACCTTTGGGATCCCGCTTCTCAGCCCCGGCCGGCCCGCGAACTGCCAAACCGTGTTAATATCCAGACGACGACGGTTTTGTTAATTCGCTGCTTGACGGCAGCATTACTACCACATTGGGGTGTTCGGGCGGTGCCACCAGTGCAGCTGGCGGCGTTTTCAAAACAGCTCATGTTGGCGTCTTTACATATGCCGGAGAAGTCGAGCAGAGCGGTGTTGGCATTGTTGACAGATGTGGCCGATACGCATAAGATGAAGGTGGCGGCGCTATGGAATACAGAGGAGCGCAAGGGAGATGGTTCGTTTAATCCGACAAGTGCGACGATTGGTGGGAGTAATCCGTTTACGTCGACGGTATGGGAAGGGGAGATTCTGCGGAGACATTTCTCGCCTCAAGTTCGTGAGGGTGTCAAGATGATGGAGAAGTCGATTGCGAGTGTGACCGGTGGCCGAAGATAGTTGTCGTCTTTTGGTTTATGGTGAGTGGTAATAGAGAAAAAGAGGCAATGGGTTTCATAATTGAAACAGCTTATCATGTTTGCACTTCATAATGATTACATAAAGAATATTTGGTTGCATCAAGTTCACGTTACCATCGCGATCTCTGTAGTATAAAAAGTCGCTGTATTATTGATATCTCTCGTAATAATTATGTATGGTTATTCCTTTTTCTATTTGGATAGCATCATTCTCTTCCTTAATGCTTTAACCCAATACCACTATCTTCTTAGTCAGCCCACATCGATGCCGCGAGACCCTTCTTTGTCTTCTCCATCGGCTTTTGAATCTGGAGCTTGGGTGAGCTGATATCGATCAGAAGCTCCTCAACATTGTGCTCGTTAGCTTGAGTAGTAGCCAGGGAACAAATGTTTTGATGATGCTTGTGTCCCATAGCGACCCTGGCTGGGCTAGCCGAAGGAGGCACATATGGCTCAGCAGTGGCGTTGAGGCGAGGAAGAGACGGGTTGCATGAGTCTCCATTCTGTGAGGTTGTCGTGGAACCCACTTTGAGAGCTAGAGGCGGGACATCCATATGAACCGGCGAATTGGTCATTGTAAGTACACCCGGCTGCTGGGAATCCCGCCACTTCTTGTCCGAAGATACCTGCTGTAGGCCGTTTGAATGCGGGATGACAGTGTCAGGTCTAGATAGGTGCAACTGGGAGGAACCAGAGTTTGGAGGCTGCACAGTAGTGGATACAGAGTCGATGGTTCTGGAACCCCGATACATGGGCCCGTACTGTCCGACGGGAAGCGGCACTGCACAATAGCTCATGCAATACATCACCGGAATACCGTCCTGATAACCGTACCCCACAGGAGACGATATAGCAATGGAACCAGGAGAAAGGGCCACACCCACGGGGCTGCTAACCGACATGGTTCGAAGAGAATTTCCAGGAGAAGGCGTTACAGTTCGAGCAGTCGCAGATGGAGGAGTTGGTAGTGTAGCCCGGGATTTCAAGTTCGATGAACGCCCAGTAGGAGGGGTCCTGACCAGATTCCTCATCGACTGGTTCCCATATTCCTCTGGTTGGAGGTTCAGGGACTCGGCAGACTTGGCTAAACCGAGCGAGTCCTTCACGTTTTGGAGGCGAGAGGAGTCGTCAGTTTCTGGAGTAAGCTGTTGGTCAGCAGTCTTGAAGCGAGCCGAAGTTGGCGCTATGGGGGTCTGTTGCCAAGACTTCTTTTGTTCGTCTTCGACAGCCTTCAAGAACGGTGATCCCTTTCCAACGTAGCGAATGGGAAGAGACACGGTGCTTGCCTTGCTCCTGAGACTCATTATCTTCATTCTTGAGCTCAGAATCTCATCTCGATAATAATCAGGTGAACGGACGCTGATGGATTCTACCGGCTTTGCTTCGGGCTCATTGCAGGGATCAACAGCTTCGAGAGACATCAGATCGATCAAGTTCTCACTGATGAATGGTTTCTCCATTGGAGCCATTGAACGAGCACGGAAGTTTCCAGTGATACCAGAGTATGGAACCACCGGTAGTTGAGTTTGCTGATCCTGAGCTTGGCCTCTGGCACTGACAATAGCATCGCCAGTATTATCCGTGGCCGATTGGTGAGGCTGGGCATTCCACATGCTGTTTGCAAGCCCACGTGGAGCACTATTCTGGACAGAAGTGGCAACACTCGAAGACTGCTTCAAACGCATGCTAGAAGCAAATGTAAAACGTGCAGTAGGGAGCATGTTGGGGAAGGGCTCTTCAGACGGAGGCACAACTTTAGGGACGAGCGGTGGAATAGTGGACTTGAATGGGCAAGGAGGGTCGCTCAAATGAGATGTAGACAATGGCGATGTTACCATATCACTACCTTGCTGACGTTCTGACTCTGGGATAGGAGATCCCGAGACCTGCTGGGGTGTGTTGTGCGTAGTTTGAGGATGCAAGGTTGGCTTCTTCTTGAACATTTGATTAAGTTCACGGGCAGCCACCATTCGGGCTTGATGATCCTTGGGTACAGTCATCGTGATGTCTAAAAACGATGATAACTGTTAGTTTACGTTTTCAGAGTACACAAAGCTTTGTTAAGAAGACTTGAAAGGCATCATGAGATCAGTGGATAATTAAGTATGACGTACCGTGATGAATGTGCAAACGGGAAGATTTCTATTGGTTTTGGGCTTCGAAGCAAAGTAAAGTGATTCCAGTGTTGGAAGAAAAAAAAACAGAATTGGCGATTGGCAATTGTAGTCCGGAAAAAAGAAACGTGGTGAAGATGGTGGTAGCTGCGATGCCCAGAAGATGGAAGAAAGAAGAGAAGAAGAGAAATTTTTTTTCTCCGGGGCCCAAACAAAGACGGAAAGAATAGGAAAGAAAGAGAAATAAAAGACAGTGTGTCTGGGTAAAGAGAGGTAATTATAAATTAGGAAGTAGGCAACATGATATCTGACGATAGTGAAGCTTGGTGTTTTGAAATGGTGCTGTAGCCTTTCTCAGGAAATTTCCAGAGGCAAGAAGGCTACAAAAACAGGCATGACAGCAGGCAAGCAGAAAATCAACATGCTGACTGTTCCAGCAACTTGTTCAAATTTGAAAGACAAAATGTTTGTCCATGGACACTGAAATTAGGAGACTTGGGGCTGACGAGACGACATCTAAAGTTCCTTCCTCAACAAAAAGAAGGAACCCTAATTCGATGTGACAGTTTCTTTATCGGCAACTACCAGAGGCTTCCGTTGCTTTCTCTGACCAATCTTGGTGGGAACTCCGATAATATTCAGAGGGACAAACTTGAACTCTGTCGTTACAGAATCAATCCAAGGAGAAGCTATAACAGGAACATTCTGCTCGACATAGTCCAACAAAGCCTTTGCATTTGGCGCTCCCGTTCTGATAGCGACAGCCGATACACGTGGTAGCCCAACTGCTTTAGTCAACCTGTCCGCACAATTCGACGAAATGCCAACAAGTCGAATTGGCGAAGATGACCCATTATGTGTAGCTGCGGCAACAAACTCTGGGAAGTGACTGTGGAGTATTGATGGCTGGCCTGAACGCGCAATAAAGACCAAACTGTAACCTGGAAATGAAGAGACGAAATCGAGGTTTCTCTTGGGTGCGGATAGAAACTGAAGGTTGCGTGTGATAGTAGTAAGGCCAATGTCAACGTGGTCGGCAATCACGGGAGGCGGAGGCTTAGAAACGGTAATAGGGTCGATTTTCAAATCACCAAATTGTCTGGTGGCCGCCTTTTTAGCGGCTGTGCGCTTGCGTTTACGGGAAACTTTCCCCTTGGAGGGCTCCGCGTATCTTTGACGGTAAAGTCCGAGAGGTTCCAGGAAACTAGACGTGCAGAACGATATCGATATCAGTAATGGTTTCCAAACGATGCGTCATCTGCTTTACTATTGTGAAACTTACGCGCATAGAAGCTCAATAATCGCATCATGAGCCTCTTGATTAACTTCTGGCCTAACAAATAAACGTCAGCTTGGCTCAAAATAATATCAAGTTGGCAAACATACCACGAAGTAGTGGTGAATGGAGTCCCCAAGTGGTAGACCGTCTTCTTTCGTACTTGCCCTGGTTGACTGGACATATTTGCGTGGAGTACTAATGAATAATGATGTTTTGATGATGTGTTGAAAGAACGAAAAACACAGAAAAATAGCGAGGTCCACAAAGCACGAAATTGGATGGTGAAGTTCCTGATTCACAACTGTACTTAGTAGCCATGGACGACCGTTTGACAAGCAAGCGAAGGCTTCCCAAACTTTTTGTTATCGATAGTAAACCACTAACCCTATATACGCAATATAAGGGTTCCGCCCATTTAACCCATTTTCGGCAAGAAAGCAACCATGACTTGGAATTCGTAGGGCATAAATCAACGAGGCTACTCACAGATTTTTAGACAGTTTCATCATATTATCAAGCAGTACCTGCAGATATGTCGATGTGTTTGTTTGATCCTACTTTTGTCTGTATGCTAGAAAGTCACTAGGAAAATTATGCTTGTGATTCTAGACATAGAACTTGCTTTGTTATATTTTAGATTGCCCAGTTCATCTTGCTCTTTGATTTATACACATAGAGTAACTAGCTTTGGACCGTAATTGTAATCAATATGTATGAACTTGAAATTTGCCATTGAATAAAGTAGAAGAAATGGAGGTCTAATGGAGTTTCTTGTTGCTTCCTACTCGGGGTGCAAAATTTAGTAGAGCCAATACAGCTTTATCAGGGTTAGACATCATAGCGGGGTTTGTCTAGTCTGGTGACTGAACAGTGGGAGAAAAGCCAAAGTGAATAAAAGTTGACTAAGAGAGTAAACCAACAAGTTCTCTCATCATTGTATTGAATTCTGTAAGAAATATATGGGATTGATTTCATATTGCTGTATTGGTGAGTTTGAAGAGGGTCAACTTGAGTCCTATTCATAGCCTTGCCCCTCATTGCCGATTGGCCTGACCTTGTCAATAGGCTAGAACTGCAGGGTCAAGTCCCGCGACGTCATCTCTTGTCGGTGGTTCATTTACCATCTTTGCCAAATCAAATTCACTTTTTCACATAATTTTTGTTCTACAAGTCCAAGGCAAAGTGGACCTTCTCAATTCAATCTAGTGTGTCCCATACTGCATCAATCAGAGCCGTGAGTTCCACTGCAGTTCATATTGCACGGCGACTACTTCACCAGCGCCTCTAGATCTTTGCCCTACTTTGCTATCTTTGTTCGGCTGAAGTGTCATCGCGACTTTTGGAGTTGATGACGGTCCGATTTTTGTTCTCGGAATAGCAGTTAAAAAAACCAGAATTCCTCATTTGTTGTTGCATTTTTTACTCTATAGAGTCGAGTTCCCCCGCAATTGCTTTCCTTAGTGGGTGTCAATTTTTTGCTGCGCTAAGTACCCCTCTCGTTTCTTCATTGGTTGGTTGGTTTGACCAAAAGCTACATAGGTACCTACCTACATATGTACCACATGGTATGGTACATATAAGGGAAGGTAGTGCTTGTAGAAAGTCTGCTGTGTGCTTATTTATGCAACTTCCCCAGAGACTTGCACCTGCCATGGCTGATCATTTTCCACAGCCATTTTTTTTTCTCTGCATCTTGCCTACTTACGTACGCCTTTTCATACAAAGAAAAAAATTAAAGTTCATCAACTCAAGCAACTGAACCTCTGACGACTTCGTTCCATCCATCCCACAATCATTTGAATCATCGCGATCACGGCCGTATTGCAAAAAAATCAGTGCAAACCAATCCTATCATCCATTCATCCGGTCCTTTGTTTTTTATTATTATATCATAACAACAAGTCTTCGTCCCGCTTGTTCGTTCCCCTCTGGTTCGCCGACCGACACCACCAAATTCATTCCAGGAACACTCAATCAATCCAATCACTCGCAGCGACCGCCTCCAGCTTTTTCGTGTATCAATATTTTCAGCGTCAAAGCACCCACCACACATACCCCAGCCCGAAGTTTAGTCGCAAGCACCCGACGCCCAGTCTGGGAACATCTATTCCCTGTTGTGGAATTTTGCTGCAACATTAGACCTCAGCGCCTTAACCTGCAGCTAAGCTTGATTATTTGTTTGTGATTGGACTTGACAAAAGAATTGCATTTAATCAGCATCACACTTTAGCCTGCGTGGCCACATTCATTGTTTATCATTGTCAATTTTCTTATACTGCTGTTATCACCCACACATACTTGGCCCACAATCACCAACAGGTGTTCGGGTCTGTTCGTATTGTCCCTACTTAAAACCTTTGTTTCCCTGGGCCTTAATTTACAACCTTGCATTGGACTGCGACCTCGTCCCTATTCCTTTGGTACCAGCCTTTGCTATCAGGAACTCCGCCGAGTCTGGCCAATTCCGCAATTTTGCCCTCAAGCGGCGACAATAAGGAACAAGGAAAGCCTATACAATGTCTGAATCACCACCATTACGACGAGATGTTTCATCAGGAGGCTCGTCAGAATCCCCTTCCAAATCACCTACTTCTGATATAGGTGAGGCAAGTTCCACCAGACCTAATCCTTTTGATGAAAGCATCTCGGCTCGCAAACGCCGCCGGACGTATGGCTCTAGTCCACATAGCCCATCTGACAGCAGTGACTCTGGATCAACATCGCCAGACTCCAAACAAGATCATACGCCACCCTCAGTCGCTTCCTCTGACTCTGGCCGATCTTCCAAAACCAACAACTCGTTACCGGGGTCATTAGAAGAACCTTCATCTAAATCGTGTGAAGCTGATCCAGTCATAACAATTTCATCTTCACATGAACAAGCAACCCACCCTGGCACATTGGCGACATCACATAATTTACAGACTACGAAAGCCCTATCTTCAAGTTGTGTTACTATCAATACCCGTCCTCATCAACTGGAGCAGGTATCTGGAGATCATGCGTCCAACACATGCACACTTGATATTCCAACAGAAGGAGAAGTATCCACCAGTCGCAGCGATGAATTTTCATCTACCGCAAGTTTCGATATGGATCATGATTCCATTATGAGAGATGATGGGGGGGAGCCAGTCGACCAGAACATTCAATGCACTACATCTACCTCCGATAGTAGTGAAGATATGCCAACACAGGACCCATCTTTCGATTTTCCCCTCTACGGCAATAAAACTGCCGCCGAATGCATTGACACATTTGTAAACTGTATATCATCAGGTATGTACTCCAAGTTAGATACAAGCCGAGAATCGAATTAACTTAACCTAACCGCTTGAATAGAAGACGATGATCTTGATATTATGGCCCTCACTGCTACCGCAGACTGGATGAATACCTGGGTACGCTGGGCGAAGTCCAAGGACATTATGACTAGACAACAGTCTTTATACCGTCACGAGTTTCTATGGGTCAAGCTATCGGCCCTGCCTCGGCAATTCATGATGACCAGGTTAGTTCACCATTACAAATATATCTTGCCATGATTTAACCTTACACACCCATCTTAGAATTAATAAACAGTCACAACGGCAACTTGACGCGACATTGAAGCTCGTAGAAGCTTTGTCCCAGGTCACTGCTTGTATGATCGAGTCTGATGTCTCTAACCTGCCCAACATCATGCGTGTTCCTAGCAGGGATGGAGAATACAGCCTGTTGAACTGTACCACTACGTACATTAGCACCACGAACTTGCTTTTGGATCATGTGACGAAGATGGCTACTGCAAACAACCGTCCATACCATCCATTGCTTAGCAGAATTGGTTGTAACTTTCTTCTTAATGTCGGTTTCTCCAACGGAATGTTCATCAAATTTCTGGATTTGCTGGAGATTATGATTGAACGTAAAGAGTTCTCGATTGAGATTATATCTGGAACAACCAAACTGGTTCATTATGCCGCCAAGCTTGCAATGTACTTTATTGGCTCTCATAACCAGGCCCCTATCTCGGAATTTCATCCCCAAGCTGTTCTTGAACATTGCCACACCTTCCATAACCGAATCCAATCCATTATTGAGGTTGGCCTCCAGACCAACCGCCAAGGCTTTAAACCAGAACCTGTTCTATCCAGCCTGGTAGTTCTGGGCCTCATCCTCGAGTTGTGTCACAAGGGACAAACTTCTGCTGCCAAGGAAACGACTGCAGATCTTTTATCGACATACCCGGATATTTCTATTAATTGGATAGCTGGTTGCATGTCTACTCGATGGAAGTTTTCTCAGCTTACCAAGATGGTCATTAGTGGACAGATGGCACTCTGTGCCAAATCTATTTCAGCCTTCAGTTCCTCTCTTGTGACGTATTTTGAAAATCATTCAGATTCGTCAAATGATCCACGGCCGGAGCTGATAAACTTTGTTGCTTGCCAAATACGCGAGTGCGGAATCATTGACTACTTCTACAGTCCAATCGCCAACCCGGATCTTGTCATAGACTGTTATCCCATCATCGGCTTCTTGGCAGCTACCCATACACTCACACAGAGAGAAGTTGATAGGATGTGGAACATGGTCTCAGCTTCCCAAAATCCTAGGTCTTCAGATGCCGTCCTTAAGATGGCGACCAAGACCGTGCACTTATTTGAGCCCTCTCTGCTTATCCCCCTTGTTACGAAGCTTTCCAAGGTCGCCCTTTGGGTCTGGCGCAATGTCGTCTACCTGGAATTTGCGTTTACCGTCTTGCGGACTGCAATACAATATAAGCCTGAGGCATCATCCTTACCCCTTCATGGGTTTAGGCTTTGTCTTAAGTGGCTTTGTGAATGCTTGAAACCCGGCGCCAGCTTCAATACTACGGATTCATTCTATCAACAAGCACTCACCAGCATTAAGGAAGCCGCCATGGTGGATATGGGACCAGAGAGCCGGGAAATATTGTATCAGGAATGTTTTGAATCCATCAGGACCTGTTCTGATCGGTCTACTGGCAGTTATATGGCTTTAGTGATGCTTATCAAGTTCTCTGGAGCTAGTACCACTCTACAATACCTTGTTAACCAACATGGTATGGTCGAGGTTATTGTCAATGATCTCGCGTGGCCGCTGCAAGACCGCTTGTGCGAAATCATCAGGTCCGTTGAGGATCACCCGCGGCAAAAGATTCTTCAGGTACTTTTAACAAAGTGCGCCTCGGAATTCGCCGGTGATGTAGGAAGCAAGATCTGGGACTTGCTTGTTGGTCCTAATGCCTCACTGGTTGAAGATCGTACAGCTGGATGGAAAGTTCTTAATGGCGTATCTGCAAGTCCCGGGTCGATTTATAATGAGTTCTTGATATCATGTTTTCCTGCTAAGCTTCATCGTCTCCCCATAGAGCTCTATACCGTGGGGATGATGGAGTTCATCAGGTTAAATGTAAGAGTTCGCTTGAATAATGTCGATATACCTGGAGCTGTCAGTCTTGATCAGGACTTTGACTCTGCGGGGTCTATCGTCGATATGGTGTGGAAGGTTTTTCATGTTGGTAATCGTCTGATATCCGACTTGGCGGCTGAGCTACTGGCCGAGATCTATACCCGCGACAAGATCATGCTGTCAGATACGCACTCAAGCCCAAATCACCTCTACCAAAGTTTTCTATCAAAATGTTTACAAGATGTCCAAAGAGCTCATCAAAGACTCGAGGCTAAAAGTCAAGCTCCAGACGCTGACCTGGGACCCACAGAACCAGTCGAATTCAAGGGAGTCGAAGAAGTTTCTGACTGGGATCCAACTGTTGAACTTACCAGGAGCTTACGGTTGCTTAGGACTTTTGTCGAGTGCTATAGACATCGCATCAAGGTTCATTCTCCGGAAGTCTGTGCTCTGTTAAAACCAGATCGTGATGTCACTATTCCTGGCAACCGGGTAAAGCTTTTATGGGAGACTTTCGATGAAAACTGCGCCTTGGGATCACGGGTACTCGAGGTATCAAAAGAGAATACTGTGGCTGATGTTCTTCACATTTTACATAAGCAGACGAAGTACCCCAATTTCTGCTTGTATCATGACGGTCTATTCCTGCATTTGACTCCCAAATTCTTGTCAGAGACAGTCCAATCAGCTGGCTTTGTTGGTAAAACTCTTACCATCAAGAAGTCCGAAATACTAGAGAAACAAGGGAATCAGGTGGAAGATATTGTTGAAAGTACACTTTCGTCGAAATTTGAAACTTTTTATAAGTATCTTGAGCTGCCTCTTGAGATATCTTCAGAGGTAAACAAAAACATGATCTCGTTTAGCTAAATCCTTTTAACTAACTGTGTTTACTGTCAGGTTTACGAACTTTTGGCTGTCTTGCCTGTTCCCCCTGCCGCTATCGATAGTATTCTGGATTTCAAACATGAAGCCCGTGATGTATTTCCGCCAAGGCATGCCATGAAGAGCGCATATGCCATTCATGCAATCAGGGAGCTTGCGAGTGGCAAAACGGATACCCTCGAAGTGGGGCCATCCCGAACGACTAAGCCAATACGTATTAATTCGTTAGAAAGGGCCATGGTTGTGCTTTCTGTAGCTGTCAATGATGATGAAGTTGTTCCGAAGACCAAGATTGTGGATATTCCCATGAGCAAGGCCATAGCCACGGCTTTCATTGATCTTCACATTGGTAAGTTACTAACATCATTTTTTCGTTTGAATACAAGACTTACATTATAAATAGCTTTGAAAAGGCTGAATGCGGCTTATGATGTATCCGGTCTCGATAAGTGCCCTGTTCGGGCCTTGGTAGACATCCTAGAGCAACTGCAAAGCCAACAATTGGATTCCAAGGTTGCTGGTCTCTTTGCCAAGACTTTCGAGGCCGTTATTTGCATGAGCGTCGGGAGTCACAACATTTGGAAGGCTGTGGTTGGAAAGTTGATGCCGCTGGTTAAGTGGATTTTCCGCAAGCCGGATGCAATTCTTTACCGCCAATGCATTTTAATCATTGAACGTCAAATTTCTGATGAAAAGGCGTGAGTCGCGCTAGTCTGCCTAACTATTTTTTGATATATACTGATCTTATTTCTCTAGGGTATCAACTTCAAGCTCGAGTTTTGCCAAATTTATTTGGATTTTGGTTTCGGAAGCTCTTCCGGTGGCTCTGGAAGACCCGGTCCAACATTCCATGATGTTAGGCCTCGTTAAGAGACTATTTTGTGTGGCCTCGCTCAAAAGTCACATTGCTAGGCACTGTATTCGAACACTGCTTAGTTGCCATTCTTCACAAGTAAGATCATCACACACACACCCACCCACACACATACATACAAATGACACACACACAGACATACATACAAAAGTCACCAAATCTCATGAGCTAACGCTACTCGCAGCATGTGAACATAAACAGATTCAACCCCGCAGTATCATGGCTAGTCGACACGATTTCGGCTTGTCAAGACGCCGACTGTTCACTGATTCTAGTGGTCGTGGATGAGTACGTATTAATTTTTTTTTTTTTAACCTTTACCGTCGTTTTGTATCTAACCTAGTAACTAGTGACTTTTGTGACCTGGTCATTGGAAGACTCCTCTTTCAAAGGACGATTCTTCATCAGCAATCGAAATTGCATGGTGTGGTCACTGATGGACGGACCCGGCGTTCTTTGTACCGAATCATGTACAATATTTGCGAGCAGAGTTCTGCACACCGCAACTCTGTTATCAAAGGCCTAGGTACCGTCATGAGGAATTACCATCATCTCGAGCGTAATCTTGGTCAGGTCGATAATAGTAGCTTAGAACAGCTTCGTCAAGGTATTCGGTCGCCCTGTGGCTATGTCGGCCTTGAGAACTTGCACAGCACTTGCTACATCAATTCTTTGGTTTCGCAGCTATTCATGAACGTTGAGTTCCGGAGACTCATCCTCACATCTACTGTCACTGAAGCTCGGAACCAGGGTCTGCTGCAGGAAATGAAGTGGCTGTTTTCAAACATGCAAAACAGTTTTTGCCGCTCTATTCGTCCCGACTCCTTCATATATTCTATCCTAACATATGAAGGAGGCTGCATCGACCCCCGCGTCCAGATGGATGCAGATGAGTTCTTCAACCTCCTCGTCGATCGCTTGGAGTCTCAATTTGCCGATTCCTCCCAGAAATCTCAATTAAAGGGTTTCTTTGAAGGGCAGTTGGTACAGCAGATAAAGGGAATGAACTGCGGTCACGTTTCGGAGCGCTCCGAGCCGTTTAGTGCGATTCAGTGTGATGTTCAAGGAAAGGCCAGTCTCCATGATAGCTTGCAAGCTTACATCTCGGGTGAGCTAATGGACGGCGGTAAGTTTTCCAACGGCTCCAGGGTTTGCTCAATCGGAACAATAGCGCTAACTACCGCCCACAGACAATAAATATCGGTGCTCAACATGTCAGGAAGATGTCGATGCCGTCAAGCGCGCCTGCTTTCAGTCAGTACCTGACAACTTAATCTTCCATCTCAAGAGATTCGAGTTCAACATCCAAACAATGGAAAGAAGCAAGATCAACGATCACTTCACATTCCCCCAATCCCTTGACATGAGTGTGTACACGGCTGCATATCTCAATAACCCCGACGAGAACCCTGCTCTCGATATGTTTGAACTTGTCGGTGTTTTAGTGCACAGTGGAGTGGCTGATTCTGGTCATTACTACTCATTTATTCGGGAGCGCCCGGCACTGGACGTTAACAAATGGGTTCAATTTAACGATGACGACGTTCAGGAGTGGAACCCAGATCGGATGGAGATGGATGCCTTTGGTGGAATCCAAGAGTTGAGTGATCAGAATGGCAATATTAGAACAGTCCAACGGTACCACAGTGCGTACATGCTGTTTTACCAGCGTGCCTCCGTCCTGAAAGCCAACCAAGCCCAACTAGATGCGCGCAAAGTGGAGAGTTTTAACGTTCCAGTACCAACTGGCATGTCCCTCCAAATCGAGAAAACCAACAAAGTGGCCCTCTACAGTCACTGTCTCTCTAGTGCTGAGCATCTAGGCTTTATGAGTGCCATCTTCATGCAGTGCTTTCCTCACAAAGCGGAGCCAGGCGCGCATAACCAGCAACACGCAAGTTGCATGCAGACCTTTTTGACGCACATTTCAGACATTGTTCGTCGAACCGACGATATGGGAGAGCTTTCGGCATGTACCTCACTAGTCTCCAAGGCTATTCCGGATTGTGCGGATTGTGCCCTGCTTGTTTTTGGGTACTTTTCGGAGCATGTTGATCATCTTTATCAGTTGATGGTGGTACCAAGCGTCTTGAATCGCCAGGATATCTGTGGACTTATGATGGACACACTCAAAATCATCAAGGATCAGCGCCCTGATCAGTATGTCCAAAGCTGTCAAGACTGCGATACCGAATCTGGTGTACTTCACGACATGATTTCAATTCTCGACTTTCTATGGCAACGGGTTGACAGTTTTGCAGCCATCTCATTCTACAAAGAATATTTCGACCTAATGGTTGGCGTCGCCCAGCTTGGTGAGCTAGAGACTGTGCATATGCTCTCGCGCAACTACCTCTTGCAGGGCTTGCGCATCATGTTAATGGAGGAGCGACTATGTCCAGCTGTCGGCGAAGAAGATTTATTCCATAACATGAGTGCTGTCCGTCGTCATCCTCAAGTTAGCAGATTGCAGTTGACGAAAGTGGTACAGCTCATATGTCTCCTTCTCGAGCCTCTTCAACCTGGACGGCCAGTCTCCTTTGTTGAACCCGAGGCTCGCATCTACTTGCACAAGACACAGCATGAGGCTCTTCCATGGACTCGTGATGAGTGGAGAGCATTGCACTTCACGTTCCCTGATTATTGCGGGGATATTAGTGGGTGCAATGTGTTTATTGCCAATCTCTGTCAACACGAGCTATTAGCGCCTTCTGCGGATTGCGCAGAGGGTATCAAGGTTGTGAGAAGGATGTCTCGGATGGGTCCTGTCCTGACGGAACAAATTATGCGAACAATTGAGGCTGGACTCATGATGAAGATTTGCTCTGACCGGCACCACCAATTCATTTCGTGTAGTGTGTGGGTTATCAAGGAGTCTGAGGATCTCAGAGATGCATCCAGATTAGTCGATGGTGTTTCCCGAGGGTGCATAGGCCACCACATTCAAGATCCCCGACTTCCGATAATGTTTTTTGTCAAACTCTCAAAGGCGGCTCTTGGTAAAATGACAGAGGCGCGTGATTTTGGCTATGGCCTACTGAAAATGATTCTTTTGCGAATGCATGAGTGGGCTCCTTGGCTACTATTTGGTCATCAGGATTTTGCAGTGGGTGAAAGAACTCGGCAATTCATCCAGTCGACGGTTCTCACCCAAGAATGTCCAGAGGAGATTCCCGAGGATATATGGAGTGAACTGAAATCAGTAATGCAAGCCCAAGGATGCAAGACTGCTCTTGCTTGTGCGCAGCATGTCCAACAGTATATCCTGCTGCCCAATACTCCAGTTTACAAGAGAGAAGTTGACAACATCATGAATATGATGGATGATTTGGTGGTGCTGTTTGACAATAGTGGTGATCATGGTATTACGAGGTCTGAGTATAAGCACATGGTTGAAGGTAAGTCTTTGTCGATTTAATACTGGTTGATGATGAGCTAACATCAACTTTTTTTTTTTTAGATCTTTGGGATGGAATTGGGGACATGATTCCAGATGAGGATCCTTTCGAGGATGATGAGTGTACGTTTTATTGAGCCTTGGTATATCTAAAACTTTACTAAGCCTTTTTTCTTTTTCTTTCTTTTACAGTTGATGTCGAATGGGAACAGACGGATGACATGAACCCGGACATATTGGCGCAGATGCAGGATGAGATGGACAGCATATATGATCATTGATCTGTCTGTGTATCTTCCTGTGCACTTTCTGTTTTGATTTATATTGTTGCTCCTTTGTTATTGGTGTCTTGGTGTTGTCGGCATTTGGGTTCTAGTCTTTTGTTTGGTTATGATGTTTCATGTGTTTTGGATATAGGGATAGATATTTTTATTGGGTTCAAGATCTAGAGTTTGTTAGCTCTGGGAATAGCAACAAAAGTGAACGATGGATTATTATTTTATTTTTGTGAACCCGATTCCAATATGATTATGATGTAATTGATAATAGCAATTGTGATGAGGAAATATTTAATCTCCATTGGTGGCATCTCAGGGTTCAGTTAACCGTATATGGATAGCAGGTAGACATACAAAATATCATTGTTACGGTGAAATCCAAATATCACGTCAATGTTTTGGTATCATTTGTTTCAAATTTGTTCCTCTTAATCCTATATCCCCATAAAATTTCCGTTATTTTTGGCATCTGTCTTTCTAATCCCCATTTATAGCCGCGGAGATTCCGTAATCGTTGTACTGCAGGATTCACTACTACTTAGTTTTGCAAGCATAGCACATATCGAAAGGGGGTTAGCAAATCTAACTGGTAGATGGAAGTAAATGGATACAAATAAGTGATGAAACAGACAAGGCAGTCTGGAGAGGCACTGAAGATGTAGGGAGGAAGTGGGAGGTGGTGGACTGACGAGTGCATATGGTGTTCATTGAAGGAGGAGTTTTTGTGTGTGTGGGAAGAGTGGGGGAGGACGGACTCTATAGGGCTAGTGGCGGGATATATGGATGGGCAGGTTGGGGTTCTGGTTGATGGTGTAGAATAAGATGAGTAAGTGCTTGCAGAGGGGCGGGTGGAAGGGTGGCCAATGTTGTGGTTGGTGAGTTGTGTTGGATGGGAAGTGAAAGAGAGAGATTTGGATTTGGGGACTACAATGTGACTACGAGGTTACCGATGGCATCGTGATAGACAGAGAAGTAGGATTTATGTTTGAGATTTTTCGAGTTAGCAAACCCGGGGAGTACATTACGGTTGAAAAGCTAGTAAATTCTATTTCATAAACATGTTCAAGTTTTCGACATCTCCACTTTCTGCAGGCTGTGTCTCCTCCGGCGCTTAATTGTAGTTTGGAAGCCCGTGCGCGATTGTTATAGTCAGCGCCGTAATATTGTCTTTGGGTTCTTATATGACATGAGGGATGAGATGTACGATTTACTGTACAGACGTGGAGCATGTAGACTGAGAGGAGAACATGTAGATTCGAGAGGGCTATGGACTTGGAGCATCTGGATAGATTTTATAGGCTTGAGTATTGGTGATTAGCAGTAGACTTGATGGAGAGATGGCATATAATCAACTACGCAGAGACAAAGGGCTCGAGAGCACGTCGTACAAGTTTCCGTTCCTTAGTTTGGTGCAACGTCAGCATCCTCATTCCTTCCAAATACTATATAAATCACGCGGAGAATACCCGTTCCTTTGTCTGTCTCTGATTGGTTGAAGCTCTCAGGGTTGAATCGATCACCACTTTATTTTTAGCTTCCATTGGTCAGGAAATAGTTTTCTTTCTTTTTCAAAAGTAAGTACCTAGGTACCGTCTTGGGTAAAGCATATCCTCACCCTTGAAGTGGCAGAAAGGGAGGAGGAATTAGTGGAAGATGGCTTCAGATGGACAATTAGGGAACGGGTGTCTGAAACGCCCAATGATCCTATCATTATGGTGTTATAAAGTTTAAGCGCCGAGCAGGGATTATGATGGGTGCTCGGACGGGCGTTTTGATGGTGGGAGGAAGGAGAGGGAGGATGTTTGTTTATTGCTATTGATGGGGTATGTTAGGGCTGGAGGGAGTGAAGGAGGACGGGGAGATCTGATTTGCTCGCTTCGGCTATCCAAGCTGGAGATGTTTTTGGTTCTTTCGGGATACTCACCTTTAGCATGCTGACATCTTCTATTTAGTTGTTATTATGATCACTAACTAATACTAAGTGGCCTGAGGGTTGAGCCCAGTCATCAAAGGACCTCTTCGGTTAGACATCACTTTCTCCCTTCGGGGGAGGGTATCTTTTCTCTTTGGGGGGGGAGGGGGTTATCAGCAGCCCAGCCCAGAGATAGCATAGCTGTGCGCACTTTGACTATAGGCCCTGAGAAAAATATCCATCTTTTGCTTATTTGTGGCTATTTTGTTGACAGGCCCTTCCTTGTCTTATTGACGCCCATTTGTATCAATGTCTTTGATTGATTTCGAGAAAAGACAGCAGCAGCTCGTGACGGTATTTCGCCGATCGAGGCGCCAAATAATTGTCAATCTTCGAGGTGTCATGTATGATTTTAACATATGCATATGCTTACTATACCTAGGTACACTACTTCAAGTCAAATAGCCAATGATATCATTAGTCTACACAGTTGTGTCCGAATATAGCCTACAAGGTTATCTTCACGAGGTAATATCTAGCTGTGTCTTTGGGAGTATATTTCGTTACTTTCTCAACAACATAGTTCTACTAACTTCCGCCGGGAGTTTCTATCCTTTGGATGGAAAGTTGGAAAGATATATCCGTTGTATAAAGAGTCATGAGGATCCATTTCGACAAGATTGAAACAGATGGGAGGAAGAAGATCTTGTTTCATCATTTCTCTTTATTCCTTTAGTCTTCGGATACATGTTTACTATCCTTGAGACTACCTTCCTGACTGACTGGCCTTGCAATTACTGCTTCCTCTTGTTTATATATTTATATCAAAGCCTATATCTTGTTATCCGGTTGCTTCCGAGAGTTCCTTTGTATATTCCTAGTTTGGGATATTCTATCAGGAACTGCTACTTTGTTTATCTGTTGACTATCACGACATATTGTTACACGGTTTATTTATTATTACTACGTTTTGTTTCCTCGGCTAAATAAACACACTTCCTTTATTTACATCTGACCATCACCTATCTAGCAATTTGCTTCCATTATCTAGAAAATCTCACCATCTCATCACTTTTTACTGCACAAAGGAGGACTCACTCTGTCATCAAATCAAGCTATAAGATATACAAAGTACTTTGATAGAGATCTCTCTCAGTTAAGCCCTTTTGTATATCTCCTCTTTTTTTTTCTGCCATATTCAAGTTTCAGATTGTCCGACTTGCTTCTCTTTTTGGGTGTTAGTTCCTACCGTCACATACTTACAACCCGTCTTTGGACTGTGCTCCGTCATTCCTTTCTGGTTTGTTGGCTGTCATCTTCTACTCCTTTCCCTTTCTCTTCATTATCACCTTTACCTTTACCATAGTTTATTTACGCTTGTATCTGTTCAATCAGGCTTGTATAACCTCACCCTCTTCTCTTATACCTATGTACATACTTATTTCTTCTTTGCTTTGATGTGCGTGTTCACTCGCTGCAAATCGTCCTTTCTAATCATTGGGTTTTGCTACTTCCTTGTTTCTCTACTCAAAGGAATACCAACAGCAACTACGAAAATACTTCAATTTTGAAAAAGAAAAGGATAGAACCGCTGCAGAAACATTTTCAAAAAAAAAAAAAGGAAGGAACTTACGACGCAAATTTGACAAGGCTACCACTAATCATTGCCCATAATGGTCACCAAGCTTTGCATCTCGTCGCCTCTCGAGGCCGGCCGCTCCATACTAGACGCCTACAACCTCCCTCCCCGTCTATGTGATGCCCTAGAGCACATCTCCAACAAGTTGGCCAACAAAAACATCAACCTCAAGCTTGTCGTAGCTCTCCGTGACTACCAGCTCCCTACCTTTTCCATTATCCCCTCTCATAACGTCGAATCAGGCGTATATGCCTCACAACCCCCAACCCCAGGTTCTCCCTATCCGGCCTTAACCTCTCGCTTTAGTCACATTACCTTGGCCTTCTCTAGCCTGAAGCGTCTGGGTAATAAACCCACAGCTCTTGTCACGAATTTCAGTAGCAATGTTGGTCACAACATGGCTTCGCCGACTAGCACGGTTCCATATACCCCTTCTACGCCCATGTCACCGCCTCCTATGAGTGCTTGTACGACCACAACCTTCACTACTGCTGCCGATATCACTGGCCCTTATGGTGCCTGTGCTCTAGGTGTCAGATTGGTTCACACCACTCGTCTGCATGGCAAGAGCAAGCGTACCCTCCAGTATATCCTGGATAAGACCCGGGCCAAGTTTGACATTGGGTGAGTTTACCCCGCAGAATCAAGATATCTCGAACCATATTTGACTGACACACACCACTAGTTATGATCTTCTCCCCCAAATCGCCGAGCTTGAACCCAACGGCGCTGCTCCTGGTGGCCTTACCGACAGTATTATCCGTCGCTCTATCATCCAAGACGAGGTCCTCTTCGTCGGCAAGGCTCTAACTCTTATTGCCCTCGACCGTTGCTACACCTTCAAGAGTGCCCTTTCTAGTTACTCCCGCATTGGATCGCACACACGCCTCGAGGATGCCGTCGATGAGCTCCGGCGACTCTACCTCGCCAATGGTAGTCGCAAGGTCTCACGCACCGACATTGTCCGCTCTTACGATTGGCTCAGCGTCAGCGACCAGGCGCTTCGAGATGTTGACATGATGTACCGTCGCGCATATGGTGGTGCTGAGGGTTTTGGTGCCATTGAGGGCTTACGTAAACCGAGCCCTAATGCGGTTTGTACCACTAACAACAGCAACATCTCGTTGAACTGCATCGGCATGATTGAGATGGAAAGGAAAGTTGACGTCCTTGGCTGGGCCACTGCCCAACACGACCTTGAGAGAGAACTTGACTATGCTGGTGATGTTTCTTCTGGTGGCTTGTGCTGGACTGAGAGCGAGAGTGATGATGATTTCGATATGCCCTCCTGGCAGGAAAAAGATGACATCTTCCATATCACCGACAACTATTCAACGGCTGTTTTTTCTCTCAAAAGCAACTCAAGTCCTCGTGCTCTAAATCTTCCTCTCCAAAATTCTGCTCCCCGCGTGCTCCCCTCTGTTAAGCGCGAGTCTTTTACCCCCATTCAGCAGACTCCAATTTCTGCTCCCACTATTGAAGCCCTAATCCGTACCATTCCCACTCGTCCCGCCTCAACCCAACCTCCACCGGCCCCCACCAGCGAGAAGCCACCGGCGTGCATCCTCTCCAAGACTCCTCCCCCCCGCAGCATGACCCACTCACTGCCTAAACTTCAGATCCCGCCTACCAAGGTCTTACGGTCAAAATCGACCGCCGGTGTCTCTCCGCCCCAGCTGAAGCTGCAGACTACCTTTGCAGCCAAGCCTCTTCCTAGCTCGGGCCCTTCTCTTCTACCTGTCGCCCACAAGAATGTTCCGGGAACCCATGTTTTACCAAACTCTCAAGACATTGTGGAAACACCTTGCACTGCGCTACCAGCTACTACCATAGCATCTGACTTTCCGAATACCGGACGCGGAAATAATACTGCCATTGACACAACCATGTCACCAACATCAGCAATTGCTGCAAATTTCTACGGCATGCCACTCGTGGTTTCAACCCCATCAGGCGGAGTCACCGAGACACCAAAGACGGTCCATGATACACATGCTCCTCTTGGTTGGCATCACCATGCATCCATTGCACAAATGCTCAGTCCGATAGAACTCCGCATGTCCATGCAGTCGGTCTCAGGCTTAGGGCCGATGACTCCAAACGTAGCGGATGACATCTCGCCCATCACGCGGGGAGAATGGGGAGCGTTGTTTTCGGGGCCGACGTTTTCAAGTGCAAGGCAGGTTGCTATTACTACATGTCAAGCATCCTCACTAATGGCTTAAGTGTTTATTGCTTGATACTTGCTATTAGTTCCTTTGTAGTCCATTGTCGTGGATGTTGTTGATTTCATTGTTGGAATTAGATAGCGGTTTGCTTGCTATTTAAGACGGGAGAAACAGTGACCGATCCCCATTACTTGGCAGATTTTTTATTTCTCCTCTTCGTGTTTCATATTTCTTTCACTTATCTTGTTTCATTTATTGTTTTACTTTTATTTTCTTTATATTTATATCTCTTTCGTCATATAGTCGGCCAACTAGCTCCAGTAGTCATCTTTATATATTTGCTTTGTACAATTCCAGATATCCATTGGCCTATTCTGTTGATTTTTTTCCCCAAAATATCCTTATATACCAAACTATCCTCGTGATATGCCGTCTTGGATTCTATTTATCGTGACGTCTATACTACACAACATGCATCACCCCCCTTCTACCATCCATACCGACTCCCCGCCTCCTTCCTCTTACTCTTCCCCGCCGCAAAACTCTCCTCCAACGCCTCCCGATTATTCTGCGCCTGAGAAACCAACTGCTTAAGACTATGCTTACCCGGCTGGATAGCCCGCAACGGGTTATGCACCTGCTCTTCACCCTTTGCTCGCAACTCTTCATTGTGTGCGTATTCCCGGTCCATGTTGAAGTTGACGAGCTTTGAACTTGAAAACGACGAGGCATCACGGCCGCGGCCAAATAGTTCGCGGCGGGCGGCTGCGGAGAGGTTCATGTTGTCGGCGACTTCGGCGATGGAGGATGGGTCGGAGGGTTGTGGGGGGGTTGAGGATTCGGCGATGGCTATGGCTGTGACAGCGACGTTGGTAGGGTAGAGGGGGGTGGCGTTTTCAAACATGGTTGTGTAACCAGTAGATTGCTCTGGTTCTTCGGTATTTGACGGTTCAGCCGCAAACGAAAATAATGAAACGGGCTTTGCCGGTTCCATCGCGTGTGTCGGCTGGTCCTGCTTCTCATCACTCTCATCCTTCTCACCAACTCCTGTATCTGCACCTCCTGCACCTCCTGTCCCACCCCCTTCATTCTCCTTCCTTTCCCTCTCTTCCTTCTCCCGCTGTGCCTTGCCCCTCGCCAATGCCACCGCCGCATTCTTCCTCTTCGCCAACGCCGCTGCCTGCTGTTTCCTCACCACACTCATCGGCTTAAACATCAACGGATTCCCCTTCAACTCCACATCCTCCTCCCTCTTCATCCCCTCTGGAATTTCCGGGCCCTTTTGCCCCGATGTATCATCACTGCTATCTTCGCTACTACGACTCCAGGCGGGGGCCACGCCAGTTTTGAGGTTAATGCCGACGCGGGACTGCGTTGATATAGAGCCAGTTTGTTTTTCGGAAGAGGCACTGCCGAGGGATGAGGATGAGGGGGTCTTCATGGTGCGGTTTTTGGGCGGCGGAAGGAAGGAATTAAAGCCGGAGAATTTATTGGTGGGAGTGGCGATGCGGGGGCGTTTTGAGGCGGGTTCGTCAGAGGTGGATGAGTTTGTCGTTGTCGCTGGTAAGGAGACTTGGATCTTTCCACCGCTGAGGAGCTTTTGGAAGGGTTTCTTGGTTGTGGTTGTGAATTTTGTGGGTGCGGACGCGGGGAATTCTAGTTCGTCGTCAGAGGCGGAATCGTAATCAACGAGACCCATTGTGAAGTTTGTAAAAAAATAAAGAAAAGGAAACAAGTCGGGGAATAATTCGGTATTTAAAAACCAGTTAAAGAGGCAAAGCGACTGGTGGGATGATTGCTGCGCGTGACATAGATGACGTTTTGGCAAACCTTTTGGGATGCTGTGCGCATGTTGCGCGCGACGAATCAGCATAAGCCTGTCGTCACCAAGCTTGGAGTCTAGTCAGCTGTCACAGAGCTGACAAAGACTGTCAGCAGCTGTAAATCGGCCCCGCTCCCGGTTCACTAACCGGGATGCTGGATAGTGTCAGTGAAATATTCATGATTTATTATAACCCTTCATTACATAATGTTTGATTGATCTATGCTATCAATGGTGCAAAAACAACACCTTCTACTTCGGGCGGGACTAATGTTTGAGTGGCTATTTCTCCTCTTTGCAAAAGTGCCAGCCAGACTGCATCGGGATTTATCGTCTCGAACGCGGTTCGTACTTCTTCCCGATGCAGTTGATCGCTGAGTAACTCTAGCATTTGGTCATACATCTCATCTTCTACTCCCACATGGCGGAGGATAGCAACAATCAGTTGTATCGTGGCTTCCCAAATCTTGCTAGATTGTGCAAATCTGCCCAGACTGCTGCTATTGCTGCTGGACATATCACTGACAATAATACCCATAGAGCTCTTGTTTGGGCCGCCTTTCTTGACAACTCTCTTGCCATCAACCGACGGTACCAGAATATCCACATCACTAACAGAGCCTCCACCGATTCTTCGCTGTCCCATACCATCCCCCATAGCCTCCTGCTTCACCTTCTTCACCCACGTAAACATCCGACTATTCCATTCATCCTTGAATCTTGTAGTCATAAAGTCACCTGCCGAGGCACATATTGCAGCCAAGGTCTCACATGCCGCTATAGCAATGAATGGCTCTGAATCGTAAAGACGCTGAATGATGACGGGCCAAACAGTATTGACAAGCGGAAGGAATGCAGTAGAATCGTGGGCTAGAGCAGGCGAGACAGTCGCAAGCAGAGACAGGAGAGAGCGCCGAAGAGTTGGAGTAGGTGATGTCAGATAATGCTGGGTGAGTTCAGCAATTCTCGAGAGAATAGAATATGTTGGGGTGGGGGGTATATTTTCTGGTTCCGGCGGCTGCTGTGCTTCTTCGTCTTCTTCGCCGAGTTTCTGCTGTGGTTCTTCCGCATCATGGTCCCCTCTTTTCTCTTCTTCGTCGTCAAAAACTTTAGTGATCCGACTCTTCGTCTTATGGAGGTCTGATTTCCAAGGACGTTCAGGATATGGCTTCTTGTCCCGTTCAAACTCCTCATCCTCCCGTTGTCGTTGTTTTCTCTTCTCTTCGCGCCTAATCAAACTCTCGCGGACTTGCTCGAGAGTTGTCCATTTTTTGCGTGACTTGTTGGTTTGTATTGGCATGTCGTCTGTTGGTCTACCTTCCAACAAAAGTTGATCCGATTTGACGCCTTGTATGACAACCTCATTCAACACACTAAACAGTCCCTCAACAAACACTGGGTATCCGTGATAGTTATTCAACGCGGAAAAGATGGAGTTGACAACATCTTCTAGATATGGCACCAGTTTCGGCCCGGCAAGTCTGACTACCATTTGCAACACCTTGTTCGTGGCAGGCGTCACGTTCAATGTGTTTAATCGTAGAGAAACAGAGTTGACCATGTAATCAGCGTTTTCAATGATGAGTTGAGATACGCTATTGTACTCACACGCCATAGCAATGCTATTGAGACCAACAATTGCGTGATGCCGTAACTGCACATTGTCTGACCCGAGAAATGACGTCACCGGGAACAACACATCAATGAGCTCAGGCCTAAATGTTTCTTTTGATCTTGATGCCGCAAAAGCTACAGCCTCAATAGCTAGTGCCTCTAAGCGCCAGTCCAACTCAATAAAATCCGAATGCGAGTCAAGAACTGAAACTGAATAGGCGTAGAGATCATTGAACGCCGCCTCTGCTTCTTTCGAACTTTCAAAGGCAATGAATGCATCAAACTCCGAAGTCTGGTTCAATGCCGCCTGGAGCAACTCAAATGAAAGCCAAAAAGCAGACACTTGCGCTTCACCAACAGACCCTTGCATGTATTCCATCATCTCACTAGCCAGCTTAGCCTGTTGTGTAGCAGTCCCAAGAGATGATACAAGACTGACAACCTCTGATCGAAGATGATTCTGGCTTTCGTGTGCCATGAGAATGGGCCGAAATTGCGTTAATCGGGTATCTGCAGACCTCAGCTCCTTGCTCCCTGATAGTAGCTCCATAGTCTCTACCTCATCAACAACCTTTGGTGTCCAAGAGTTGAGCATCAGCTGCGTGATGCTATCTCTAAGAGCCCCAGACACTGCATCATCAAGAGTTGATGATGCAAAATTCATAATCGATGCAAAGTGGAGACCCCTCTTCAAGTTTCCGATGGCTCGCTGTTTTACAGCCTCGTCAGCAGATTGCATAACACGGGGAAGACTAGTTACCCAACTATACACGGCACTCTTGATTGTATCGGCAAGCTCAGGGTAAACCATAGCCAGATCGGAAAGACCGGTACTCGTAAAATCATCATCACTCTTCTCGTCAGATAGAGCCATTGCAGCCTCCACTAACAGTGGAGTACAATTATCAAGTGACCTGTGACATTCGTCAAGCAAGGTGATACACAGTCTCTCCAATGCAAGACGAACCTCGTCTTCGTCGCTCTTGGACAGTTTGAGGACTGTAGCCAAGGCTATTCTGACTTGTCCCACAGTCGCACGAAGCCATGAAGCGGACCAGACTTTGTTCTTTTCTTCCTGATTCACCACGTTGACCGTTTCCTGGGATGCTGAGTCTGGATTGGCATCCATTGATATCAAGGCCATACTAGAACTTTGTGCTTGTAAGACTTTGTTCTTTTCCTCCAGTTCTAATTCCCGCAATAGAACTCGAGTCTGTAAATCGCCCAAGACTCTAGTGAGAATCTTCTGTAATGTTTGAATAGCCCCAATCAAAACTTTGCGTTTTTCTCTTGCTGGTGTCGACAATACCTTTGCAAGCGACGACACAGTTCCAGGCAAAAAGGATGCCAATGCCGCATTATCTTTGATCGTCGTGAAGAGTGTTCTCAGAGTCTTCATAGCTTCCAACTGAATTTCCGGTGTCTTTCCTTCCGATAAACACTCTAGCAACACTGTAATGGCATGACCAAGTGCTGGTATACCTGCCGCATCTACTAATGCGGCTGATGCTACTGCTGATTTGCCGGCAACTGACACCAATGTATCCAAAGCCGTCAAACTCTCAAGCACTGCCTCCTCTGAAACCTCTCTCTTTTCAGCTTGCGTTGGTACTCCACCAATAACAAACGTCAAGAACAACAACAACTGCTGCACTAGCTCCGGCTCGATGTTGACCTTCCAGCCGTGAAATATGAGAATGGTGAGACATCGTAGCGTCAACTCAACGAGGGTCAAGGGGTGTTGTTCTTGGTTTTTGAAGATGTAAGCGAGGGGGAAGAAGATGTAGTCGGCAATGTTCTTGTCGAAAACGGTGGAGTCACGTTGGACTTGGGCACTGATAAGCTCTAGGAGTTCCTGAACGAGGTTGGTGAGATGGCCTGAGTCAAGGGCGGTTTGACTGGACTTGGAGGCTGATTTGCTGATTGAGACACAACATGGTTTAATCTGAGAAATGTGTTAGCCTTGTATAAATTTGATAATGTTGCATTAAGGGCTTGCCTGTTGGAAGAACTCTGTGCGCGCGGCATTGGTCTGCTTTGAACGTGCCGAATCTGCCATTGTTAAGACGGTGTGGTAGTGTAAATTTTCCAGAATATCAAGACGAGATTAGATGAATCAGGCTATCAGCGCATTTAAAAGACTTGAATAAAAGGCCAAGGCTCGGAAATTGGTGGTATTCGATGGCTTTGATGTATCAATGATGAATTCAAAGTTTGATTCTAATGGAAACCTCGATGTCGTTGGCAAGATTATGTAATCAGCTTGAGGCTGCAGAGCTTGCCGTTAGCTCGACGACAGCAACCTTTAGAGCAACTTCCCAAAAAAGCATTATGAGTTGTTCAAATTCACATTCAAATCGCAAAATCTTGTTCTTTCCATTTTTAATTTCTTAACTTTTGCATCTTTCAACGCTTGTCTGGCATCAACTGCAGTCATCTTGTTCTCTTTTTTCCTCTACAAACCCCAGCCAAATCCGCAACCCCTCCATCCCCCACCTATGATTAGAATCATCGCCAAACCCTCATTTAACGCAATCCGAACAAGTCCTACTGAAAATGACACCATTCAACACTCTTGTCCACCCTTTCAACTCAAACACACCCAAGTCTTGTGCCTACGAGTCCGGCAACTCCTCCGCCAAGAATGCCCTTGTCTTAATCGGTGGCCTCGGCGACGGCCCTCACACCATCAAAGCCGCCCATGGACTCTCAAAAGCTCTCGAAGAAACCCCCGAGCTCAACTACTCCCTATTCGAATTCCGCATGCAAAGTTCCTTCGAGTCCTTTGGACACTCTAGCTTGCAGGAAGATGTCAAAAACATCAATGCCCTCGTCAAATATATTAGAAGCATCGGTCGCGAGAAGATTGTGCTTCTCGGACATTCCACTGGCTGTCAGGTGCGTTCGATTTTTAGGGTTACAGGAAATAATGGAGCCATGGTTCTGCTAACACGTCATGCCAGGACCTAATGGAGTACAACCAGCGTAGCGATCAGACCTCTGCCGTTGAAGGTTTCATTCTACAAGGTCCAGTCTCCGACCGCGAATCGATCCGTCATATTGTCGTGCAACCCGAGGAAGAAGGTCGCTTTGAAGAAGCTCTAGAGTACGCTCGTAAGAAGATTTCAGAGGGTCGCCAGCTAGAATGGATGCCCCGCCACCTAATTCCTCATGAACTACAAACGATTCCATTTACAGTCTATCGCTTCAACTCTCTTGCTGACAAGGGGTAGGCTCCCCTAGCCTTTTGAGAAAATGTGTGCCCTACATCTCTCTTTCTAACCATTTTCTTTAGTGGCGACGACGACTACTTCTCATCTGACCTGGACGATACCACCATTCGAACCTTTTGGTCCAAGCTCACAGCTCCAACTCTAGTCCTCCACAGTGGCGGCGACGAATTCGTCCCCAGATTCGTCGACAAAGAAGGGTTGATCCAGAAGTGGAAAGCAATTAGCACAAACGTGAGCCCACTCTCTGGCGTGATCCCCGGTGCGGGTCATACGGTGGCGGAGGCGGAATCGCAAAAATGGTACTGTGACCGCGTGATTGAGTTTCTTCGTACGCTGGGGTAAAGTGAAGAAGGAGGCCGGACTTTCGGGGACATGCGAGGGGGACATGTCGGCAAGGTGACATTATGGAGAAGACGAGAAATGGATATATAAATCAGGGCATGTTCTGTCATTACAGACGCTTTAGAAAAATCACTTTCTTCAATCAACAACAAATACATAAACTATCAAGCATCACCATGTGTTACAGCGCGAACTGCCCCGTTTGCTGTACGTCCCCTCTCTCCCCCAAGATCACACCACCACTTTTCATTATGTTGCAATCACTAACCCTTGCTAGCTAAACCCTCATGGCAAGGATATGGTGGCCATATTACCGGTACTCAAAACGATTGGTGTGGATGTGAGCCACATGTTTCTCTTGGACCCAAGAACTATCAACCTACAGCCCCTACACAACTTCCGGCGACGTCTTTTATCAAGAGTTGGCTTGGTTTAGTTCCAGTGGGGTCGAGGTCGGAGAAGAAATGAGGAACACAGAACAGACAGGACCTATATGTTTAGGGACATTTTATCATCTTTAATGTTTATGAATTTCCATGATTCCAATACGCCGACGGCTAATAAACTACATAAGACTTGGCAAGAATCAAGTCTAGACGTGTGTTCATGTATGATACCTCCTTATTATATAACCTTCTTGGAGATATCACTGTTTCATGTATTTTCTTGATACATACCACCATAATTTCCCCATCTTTGGCACTACTAAAAATTGTCATTTGTGCCCGAATATAGAGCCTCTCTCTTCCTCTAGCCGAATCCCCAACTCCGGGACCCACATGCCGTTAAATGACATTCCGTTTTCCTACGGATCCAGGCGCCTTTGCCGTTAAACGACATACCGATATTGGCTTGAGTTAAAACTACAGGGTTATGACTATGCGGCACCGACAATTCTTTATAATGCATCATTTTTATGGACCTATCAAAAAAGAATGGCGAAACGAATGAGTAAAGGCCCGTATCAGTTATAGTTGTGACTGGGTCATGGGGGTTGTTGGCGGGGAAGACAACCAGATGGGTTATGAGTCGTTGGGATTTCTGTAGCAAGGTGGCTTACCGGAAGGATTCAGAGATAAGCAGTTTTCTGCATTCTCTTATGCGACACTATGGAAGCCGAAGGAGGGATATGCATCGCCGGGGTCCTCTTTGTCGAATCGCCGTTAGATATTGATAATGATAATCCACCATAAACTTGATCTTTGAATTCTCATTGGTTAGATAGAGAGAAGCCATATGGGACGCCGTTTTGTTGCAGGTGACAAAGATGTCCGTTGTAGTTAAGTCAAGCTAATGGATTCAAGGGTGGGTTTGCCCGATGGAGGAAAGAATGATTCCCCTAATTGCAACTGAGCCCGAGACGTTGTAGATAACGTGCGGAGTAGATGATGATAGCCGTGCAGCGGATCTTGCTGCCGATAAGTATTTAACAGACAGTGATTTCCGCTTTTCATCATTCACGGATGAATCTTTGGTGCTTACTTCTATTTCTTTAAAAGTAGATGATACTTATTTTGTTATGTGTTATTCCTTATTAGTTGCCCCGAGCCAGTCCAACTGTCACTAGACATCGTACCTCTCATCTCAAGTACTTCCCATCTAGTACAACTAATCTTCACAACTCACCAATGACCCTCTTCACCGCGCCAGTCGTCGCCGGACTCGGCCTCACCTTCCTCCTCCTCCACCTCCTCCCCCGCCTCTTCAACCCCCTCCGCAAAATCCCCGGCCCCTTCTACACCCGCCTCACCCGCCTGCCCCTCCGCTACCACGAAATGAACGCTAACCGCACCCTCTGGATCCACTCCCTCCACCAACACTACGGCCCCGTCGTCCGCATCGCCCCCAACGAAGTCGCCTTCTGCTCTCCCACCGCCATGAAAGAAATCTATAACAACGGCGGCAGCGGCTACGATAAGACTGAATTCTACGACCTTTTCAAGGCATATGGCCGTCGAACCATGTTCACCTCTTTGGTAAAGGATGAACATTCAAAGAGGAGAAGGCTAATTGCGGATCGTTATGCAAATAGCAATGTCATGAAAGAGGCGTCAATGAAGGGCATTAATGATCGAGCGCAAGACTTTCTGGATAAATGCAGGGCTTCGGTTGGCGGCAGTATCGATGTCTTTAGGAATCTGCATGCTTATGCTTGCGATTGTGTTACCCAGCATCTGTTCCATCCGTTTGGTACCCGGGCATTGCAAAACAAGCATGATGAGGAAATGATGCACCAAGTTGCTATTGACGATAGCCTACGCAGTGAGTCAGACCTTAAAGAACCCTATTACATGCGGCAACAAGCTAACAATAATGCCCTTCTCTCCCCAAGATCGTCTTATCCAGCATTACAGTCCCACGGTACACAGTGTCATGTCCAAAGTTCTATGGCATTTTGGTGTTCGTCCACGTGAAACTCCTCTTGCTGATGCCTTTGTTCTGGATGCTAGCGGCCAACACAACACTGCCCAATTTACCCTCATGACCCGCATGCGTGAGAAGCTTGGCGATCTTGAGCAACTAGATCTTGCCGCTGAAGCCCTCGACCACATGGCTGCTGGAATCGATACTACTGGTGATGTTCTGTGCTTCCTCATGTGGGAACTCTCGCTGCCTCATAGCCAGCATGCGCAGAAGATGCTCCAGAAAGAACTACGTGAGAAGCCCAAGGCTGCATTTGACGAATTGCCATATCTTGATGCTGTAGTCAACGAAGGACTACGCTGCTTCTCGGCCATTCCCATGAGCCTGCCCCGTTATGTTCCCAAGGGCGGTCGTATCATTGATGGATATGCTCTCCCTGAGCACATTATTGTTAGCTGCCAGGCCTACTCGATTCACAGACTAAATTCAGATGTGTACCCTGATGGCGACCGGTTTGCCCCAGAGCGGTGGTTGGCAGTCGGGGGCGATGCGGATCGCCGGAGATTGCAGTTTGCCTTTTCAGTTGGTGGTCGCGGGTGCATCGGGAAGCATCTGGCGATGGCGGAGATGAAGACGTTGTTGAGGAATGTGTATTCGACGTTTTCGACGGAGCCGGATTCGAGGATGAAGGCCGAGGATATGGCCATGTCAGATCAATTGATTTCGTCTAGACCACTGGGCCAGCAGTGTCTACTGCATTTCAAGCTTATTGATCCCGTGGTTTAATTGGCTGATGTTGAGACAAGTGGAGGTTGGAAATGGATCGTCAGAGGTTGCCATTCCATCAAATGAAAGGTTAAGTAGGATTGGCATGTTTCAGGGTTATATATGTTACGGATGTTAAGGGTTAAGTCGGTGATGATTAGCGATGCCACTATTTTTCGGTTGTGTTTTGTTTACTTGCAAAAAAAAAAAATGCCTGTGTGTTTATGGTTACTCAATTAATGCCATGATTCTTTATAACCCACCATTTCTTAGAATCGTTCAAGTATCAATGGGGAAAGCTGCAGGAAGCATATGCATCAGAATTCCCTTGGAATGCTAATTTACTCCAACTGATAGAAGCAACAAAGTACAGGGGCTTTGGGAACCAGACAGGGGACATTAACCACTATGAGGCTGGGTTGGGCCCAACATATGCACATCACACACGACATGAGCCAGTGGAAGAAGCCAAGGCTGTAGACAATGACAAAGAAAGAGGCAAAATACAGTATCTGTCAAGTCATAATTAATGGCTGATCAAATGCCGGCGGCGATGAAATCTGTGATGTTGGTGGTGGTGGTAGTGGTAGTGGTAGTGGTGCACCAATAACCACATGTTTTACATTGACATGTGACGTTTTACAATTGCAACCTAGAAAGAGAGAGAGAGTTTTTCCGGGGATCAACCCTGGCTAAAACGCAACCCTTCGCACCGAACAAAAACACACGAAAACTCCCACCAAGAATAATCCGCTTCTAATTTTTCAAAATTCCGAAAACCCTCTCCAAAAATTGATGAAATACCCAAACCTCATCTTTAAGCTTACCCCACGATCCGCTTTACCGAAAATAAATTTTCGCTTCCTTATGCGCCCCTCTTCTAGCCTTTCTTTTTTACTTGAATTGAAATTAAAATTTTTTTTAAAAACACTAAAAATCTATCAAAAAAAAAACCCTTCCGGCTTCCTTTTCCATTCTGACTGTGTGTCATCAACCAAACCTTCTCTGATCCTATCGTCCACTTTAAACTTTGTGTTGAACCTACCTGTTCACCTTCGCTTCCTCCTTTACATTTCTCTTTTCCCTTCCCAATCTCGACATCGTTTGACACTTTCATTGTTCTTAAACGGCATTTTAGCTGTTTGTATGTATCAGCACGACATTGCCGCTTTGTTCAAGCACTCCTTTCTCAGTCGTACTAAACGAAGATTTTGTTGTAGTCCGCAAAAACACTTCACCAACACTGACGGTTGATATTCCCGTCTGCCTCCTCACGAGTTAATGCATTTCCAAAATCAAAAGCCTCGATTCATCTGCTCGGCTCATGTTCCTATACGCTCCTAAACGTGTCTAAACCACCGTCTCTCCCCGTCCCCCCCC
>MKGJ01000014.1:0-67883 GCA_002018255.1 Bretziella fagacearum | reverse complement strand
CCCCATCGCCTCTTCCACCAACCCAGTGATCATCGATCTCTTTGAATTTCCAACCTTGGATTCACCAACTCTCTTCGATCTTGCCGGTCCAATTTTCTCCTCATTCTTGGGTCTATTTGTATTAATCTGATCACCACATCACCAATTGCCCAACATGGCCAATATCAACGTCAATCCCGACATCACCGACCAGTTCTACCGTTACAAGATGCCCCGTCTTCAAACCAAGATCGAAGGCAAGGGTAATGGTATCAAGACTGTTGTCACCAACCTGTCGCAGGTTGCCCAGGCTCTCGCCCGTCCTGGTTCGTACCTGATCAAGTACTTTGGTTTCGAGCTCGGTGCTCAGACCAACAATGACCCCAAGGATGACCGCTGGATCATCAACGGTTCCCACGACACCAAGAAGCTTCAGGACCACGTTTACGGCTTCATCACCAAGTTCGTCCTGTGCAAAAAGTGCAAGAACCCTGAGACTGTTGTCATCATCAAGGATGAGCGCATCATCTTTGACTGCAAGGCCTGTGGCCAGCGCACCGATGCCGATCTTCGTCTCAAGCTCTCCGGCTTCATCCTAAAGAACCAGCCCAAGAAGAGCAAGAAGGACAAGGCCGAGCGCAAGGCCGCCCGTCTCGCCAAGCAGCAGGCCGCCAACGGTGGCAAGGAGGGCTCCGGCTCTGGCGGCGACGACGCCTCGGAACACGGCTCAGGCGATGCCGTCGAGGACGCCGAGGACGATGGCGATGCTTCCGACCAGGAATTCCAAAAGATGAAATCGACTGTTGATGCTGCTGCTGGTGATGTCCAGGTCAAGGAGGATGAGTGGGCCGTCGACATGAGCGAAGAGGCCGTCAAGGCCCGCCAGGCCCAGTTGCCCACTGAGTTCAAGGCCAAGATGACTCTCGGCGATGATGACGACGAGGATGGTGAGGGCGGCGGTAACTCCATCTACGATGAGTTCGGCCAGTGGGTTCTCGACCAGGGTAACGAAAAGGGCGGTGTTGACGCCGTTGACTCGGTTGACCTTTACGTCAAGGCCAAGGAGATGGGCATTGCCAAGAAGCACCGCACCGTCCTGGTCCTCGCACAGACTCTCTTTGATGCCGATAACATTGTCGATCAAATCCCTAAGCGCTCCAGTATGCTTCACCAGCTCATTGGCGAGAGCGACAAGCACATGAAGGCTCTCCTTGGTGGTACTGAGCGCCTTATTGGCACCAAGATCAAGGAGACTCCTGAAGTTGTTTCCACCATTGTCAAGGTTCTCCAGCTGTATTACATGAAGGACCTCATTTCCGAGGAGGTTGTCACTAAGTGGGGTAACACCGCTTCCAAGAAGTACATTGACCTTTCCACCTCTAAAAAGGTCCGCAAAGCTGCTAAGCCTTTCCTGATCTGGCTGGAGGAGGCTGAGGAGGAGTCTGACTCGGAGGATGATGAGTAAACTATCTATTAGACCTTTTCTCTGAACCGTCACTGATATCTCGACACTGGTGTCTCTGTGAGCTTGTTTTCCCGTGAAAAGGAACGAGCTCATAAACAATCTGTCGTCTTATTATGAGTTATTGCAGTATGCTCTGATTTCTACACATCTTTTTTTTAGCCAGCTACGAACAATCAAATCACCCCTCAAGTTTATTATGCATGTTGTACATGTGTTATCGAATCTAGTCACGAGTACCAACGTGAATGTCTATGGAATCATTAGTACAAAGTTGAACTACATAACATCATTTTTAGTGTCCATTAGTCGTAAATCAGCCTCTTTTGTGTTTGTGACATTTGCTCTTCTTTCCCTCATTTCCAGTCTCCTTTCCGACCTTGTACGTCATGGTCCGTTCATATTCCTGCCACTGACGGATACGTTCTTCCTGCTCTTGGGCCTTCTTTTCCGCTTTTTCCTTCGTCTCCTGTTCCTTGACCTCTTTCTCTCCAGTTTCTCGCTCCTTGACCTCCTGGGCCTCTTTAGCCTTCTGCCAACGACGACGAATGATTTCATCGACACTTGACTTGGTTGGAGGAGGCTCTGGAGAAGACTGAGCACGGCAGGAGCGGCAACAGCAAGGCTCTGGAGAAGAAGTCACCTTATCCTGGGTCTTTTCCTCAACCTGCTTGCGGCGACGACGGATAAGCTCCTCAACATCAGGCTCTTGAGGTTCCGGTGATGAAGAGCGAACTCGGACATGCTTGTGGTGACAGTGTCTAGCGTGGCTTGAGTGACGGCTTGTCTGGGGTTCATCGGTACGAGACTCGGTGCTCTTGTAGGACTTTAAATGTTTGCGAGAGGCAGGGCGGCGAAGTGATAGGAGGTACTCTAGATCATCTGTAACTCGCAAATACATTAGTATAATGTCTTGGATATCAAGTTAAATAATGAGAAATATTGAAAAGACATGCCTGGGTTGTAGGCGTCATGGTTAGACTCAGAACCTGAACTTGACAAGCTGCTGGATGATGGTGACCGGGCTTTACAGGAACCGCTGCAATGAGATTCAGGTTTTTTCTTACGGCTCACATGGTGACTGCAGGCGCAAGAATGGGGCCGGTCTTCGTTCTGAGGCTTCGTGATTGTGCAATCAGAGAATCTCACGGAGCGGGTAAGAGGAGCAGAAGCGGGAAGATCCCCACGTAGGGCTGCCCAACGAGTGAGGTGAGAAGTCTCGTAAGTTGGCTTATCAGGCGAAGTACTAGGACTCTTGCTCCGAGGGCGGAGTTCACGGGCATCGACATAAGACTCCGAGCTACAAGAGGAAGAATCGCGAGCAACACACTTGCTACTGTTACAACGTGTTCTAGAGGCAGCAGCAGAGTGTGTCTTTTTTAGCCGTGAATTTTCCTGAGCCAACACCTCTTGTTAGTACATAAACAAACACACAATACCATGAAGTGAATGTGCAAGCTTGTCTTACCTCGTGCTTCTGATCTCGTCTCTCCATCGAGGCCTTGTAGGTCCATTCTTGTACAGAGTCTAGAAGAGTCAATGGTGAGTCAAGAAAGAACTTGAATAGATAACAAGTCAATCACTTACGCTCTGTGGGAGGGCATCGGTCACGTTTCCGACCGCGAGGTGCTTCCTCGTCGCCTGTTTTCCATTCTCTGGAAATACGGGCGCAGAACTCACTAGAGGAAGTCGAGAGTGAACGTGGCCGTCTGTGATGGCCTGGCATCTCGGCTCCGGGAGCTTCAGAACGTTTCCCAGACTTTGTGCCGATTGAGAAAGAAGGGGGGGTATCGTCGGCGACTTGGGATGTGTGAGGTAAATCGGGGATTGTTGTGTGATCTGTCAAAGTGTTAGATGTTTTCCATTGGAACAAAGAAAAAGACAGATAAATAGTCAACAAGGACGGCAGTGGCAGAGTGGTGCGTTACGAAGCAAAAAACCAACAAAATATCGTAAACAAACTTACCAAACGTTCCGTCAAAACTGGGAGCATGAAGATGGGATGAAACCCCAACTCTGTCGTTGGGGTCTAGCGGTCGTTTAGGTGGAACAGGTGGTGGAACAGGCGATGGAATTGATGAAGAAGGCCCTGACGCAGCCGTGACAGGCCGTCTTAAAATATGGAATGGACGCGGAGCCTTGGCATGGCGGTCCTCTTGTGTAACAAACATGACAAGAGACGTTAGAGACTTGCCCAAAGGGGACAAACATAGACACGGGATCTAAATAATATCACTTACGGACAGATGCGGATTTGAACCGCGAAGGAGGTTGGTGAGGAGCGAATGGATCTTCAACGGTGGGTGGAGATGTCTTGCCCATGAATGCCGTCAAAGGAGGGCTGGCATCTTCGGAATACCGAGATGCAGACGGCATTGGATCCTCGCGGTGCTCTGAAGACCGCGAGATGGCCGATGACTTTGAGTCGACGTCAGCGGTCTCGCAACGATGGAGGATATCGCGGCGGAGGCTGGCTTCCGTATCTCTAATCTAACGAGACACTGCTGCTCTGGCCGCACGTTTGTGGGCAAGGTCCTCATTGTGCTTTCCACGAATAAACGTCAGCTCGACTGGACCAAGGTCGACACCACGGATATCTAGCACAAAGTCGCCAACTTGACCGGTCAAACGGTCAAGGACATCTGCAGAGGTCCTCCGATGTTTATGGTTGATCTCTGACTGCCGCCATGTCCCGGCCATTGGGCTACAGCGAGACTCAAGCATGTCGTCGTTCTGGCCAGAGGGCGATGTGGACGACAGGGCGCAACTTTTGATTGCCAACAGCAAAGCTAAAAGATAGACTGAAAGTGGCGCGGGCGGTGAGGCAGAAAGACAAGCTTGAAGAGCAAGTGATGAGGTGCAAAGGGCCTTGAAAACAAAAACAAAATTAGGAAAATCAAATTGTTATTTCAAGGCAGATATCTAGTATCAAAACAGACAAGTTATGCAGGAAGGTACATTGAAAGTATAATTTTTACAATTTGTAATCATGAGCGGTCCAAGGAAAGAGCGGATGTGTCACGTGAGACTGTCCAAGTGCTTGCCATATCAATACCAATATTCATAGTTTAGCGGTAACTTCTTGCTCCATCTTTGCCCACTGTCGGTTCAATTGAACATTCCGCAAGAACCCATACATCGCTGCTGCCAACCCCAGAGGTGGAATCGCTAGTAATGAATAGGTCCACCACGCCGGACTTGATCCTCTGATCTTCTGAATGGAGTCACCAATCTGTTTCTCCAAATCCTCCCGTGACCCATCATTCCATAGCACAACTCCTCTGCCGTCTCCTCTTGCTGAACACCGCTTCGCCTTGACCCGCACATCGCCCTGACTCTGAACTCGATTCTCCGCGTCTTCTCGTGTCAAATGCGCATCTCGATCCATCAGACGCTTCATCTGCACCTCCGGATCACTTACAGCAACCACCATGACTGTACCACACAATTGATCCAGCCCCGACTCGAACAACAACGGCACATCGAGGATAATCGCCCAATGACCCGACACATAACTCCAAAACATTGCCTTGTACATTTCCTTGCGCACAGCCGGGTGCACAATTCCATTCAACACGCCACGATCCCTCTTTCGCTCCTTTGAATCTCCAAACACCCGTCTCCCTAATGCCGGACGATTTAACGGGCGGCCGTTCCCATCGCGTCCATCTTCAGGCATTACATCCGACGGAGCAATCAAAAGGTCAGGCGTGGTGGGACCAAAGTAATCGACGATTGCATTGTAGCCTGCAGTTCCTGGTTCAACGACTTTACGGGCAAGGATGTCGGCATCGACGATGGGGATGCTGTATGGAGGCTGTGAGAGGATGGATGAAACGGTGGATTTTCCGGTGGCGATTGAGCCAGTGAGTCCGATGAAAAGCATTGTCGTACGAGTAGTAAAGAACAAAGCGTCTGCGAATATGAGATTGAATTATAATGACTTATTCGATAATGTAGGCCTCAGGTGTTATGCTTGGGATGTACGACGTGGTTCAAAAAAAAAAGAAAGATTTGCGATCGTTGGATAAGAAGCTGTGATACATTGCCCAACTGGGGGGGTTGCCCTTGCTACAGAACCTTGATATAGTGGGGCATGAGCTCTTCGGTAGTAAAGATTAGTTACAATCACGTGTTAACTCATAACTTAAGGCATCGAATCTATTACTGCATAACGGTAATATCTACTATTTCCCGCTAAATAGCCGCCGAATCTTGCACATCACCATTTTCATTTGTGATGACTTTTCAATTTGATACCGCCGTGCTTGACTCTTCTTCATTTTGTGTCTCCGGCATCTCCCATGTTCCTTCTTATGTGCTGAAATGTCATGGATACAGCATCAACACTGAGATTAGGGTTTGATAGCATCACAATCTTCATCTCCGCAGCATGAACACCCACGATTCCGCCGGCATTCATCTGTATAGTTAGTCTCTTTTCTTGTAGACATATTCTCCCTCGCTGATTTTACTAGACGACGATGCGACCTCTGAGATTTCTTCTTCTGCTTACGAGATGACCTGTCAACTATACTCCCTCCCTTTGTTGCCTTCCATTTCAATGGTAGCAAGAGATTTAGCTCGGTAAAAGTATAGCTTCTTGTGGTTATAGGTGAACGGCAGTGACTCGGAGAATTGTGGTTTATACGATGGGCAGCTCCAGCGGCGTCGTGGTAGGAATGGTCGGAAGTTTATATATTCCTCAACAATGTAGTCTTCATCGTGATGTCGTTTACGGCCACGAGTTCTATTTCGGATTCGTCCTCGGCTGTTTTGGTGACGGTCAGCTGAAGGAATTATAGTAATCTATGATGAGTCAGTGGCCGGAACAATTATAATGAAGTTGAATGGATATTGTACAAACCTGTGATGTATATGATAGCACGATACTCTCTTTTCTGGTGATATGAGTGATAGATACCTAAAGAGTCAAGAAGAAAATTGGCAAGACTTACCTTGGGAGAAGTCGGTATCTAAGGCCGGTTAGCAAAGCACCAAAAGGATGAAATACTTACCTTTCTTATGATGAAGAGCCAAGTTAGACAAATTATATAATTAGTCCATCGGCTGAAACAAACCTATTCTGGGATGAAATTACGAACGATCCAAAATGTAATCTGGAGGCACAACAAAATTGCAACCAAGAGTGAGCCCCCCCCCCCCCCCCATTGGAACTGGTAGCTTTCTTAGAAGCACATTGTGTGTCTGTTAGCAAACCCAGACTACTGAGCTGCAAGAAACAAGAAATTCAAGCCGTAACTCAGCGTTACTCTCTATTAACAAAATAGAAAGCACAATCAAAAATCAAGATGAAGCAGAAAAGAGAAGAAAATCAAGAAAATGGGCCAATGAAGCCTCCAAGAAAACAAGAAAAAGGAACAACCGCTACCAAGACGGCAAACGTAGAACTTTCTAGATTCCATATATTCCTCTCGACACTCCCCCTCCAAAAACCCGACGATCCCCATCCCTCCGCAGTCCACCTCAACCGATCTTCTTCAGCTCCTCCGGAGTCTTGGGTCTCTCCGGAACATCCCCCTCACTGCACCACGCCCCCGGCACCCTCTGCATCGGCTCGTCACAGAAGCTCAGGAACTGGAGCCAAGCATCGTATCTGCACTTGGCTCGTTCATGATCCCGAGCCAGCTTCTCGAGCCTAGCCTTCTCCGACTCAATCTGCTCCAGGCGCCTCTTCTCTCGGCGGGCAGCTTCCTCCTCCCGAGCTTTGACTGCATTGGCGGCAGCAAGAGCAGCAGCACACTGCCTGGCTTCTTCTTCAACCTTCTTGCGGTTCGCCTCAGCTTTTGCAGCGGCGACGACAGCCTTCTCAGCCTCCTTCTCGGCTGCCAACATCTCCTGATGGGTACTCTCGACGCGAGCAACCTCTTCGGCATCGGCCATCTTCTTGACCTCTTCTGCCTGAGCCTTCGCGGCCTGTTCAGCAGCCCGTTGGTCAATAGAGGGCTGCGTCTGGGCGGCCGGCTGGGTAGCAGCAAGAGAAGAAGATGCCTGAGCTTTCTTGGTAGAGGCGGGGGCAGGGGGCGAGGAAGCAGGCTGCTTCTGGGTGGAAGTTGAGATCACCACAGGGAAAGAAGCAGGAGCACGAGCACGAGCAGGAGACACCTTGGCCGTGGAAGCGGCAACAGACGCAGGGTAGGCCTTGGTCGCGGATGTCGTAACGATCTTGGCAGGGACAGCGAGAGAGGCAGGAGAGGCAGAAAAAGCAGGAGACTTAGCCTCGGTGGCCACAGGAACAGCAGAAACTGAAGAGCTAGCAGAGGCTATGCTCTTGTGGACTGGGGTCTTGGGAATCTTGGCCTTCACGGCAGGAGCAGATTCTGAATCCAGGGGTGCGGCATCCTCAGTGTTGGCAGCCGCACACTTTCCCTTTTTCTTGGAAGAGCTCACTCTCCTTCCCAGCCGTCTGAGCAGCCAACTCTGCGCGTCTGCGCCTTTCGCGTCTAGCTGCCTTGCGAGCGGCCTTTTGCTCCTTGTGCAGACGCTCCTCTTCCTCGAGGCGCTTCTGAGCTGCTGCCTCTTACTGTGCCTGGGCAAGTCGCGGTCGCCAGAAGGAGAAAGGCGGCGGTCCTTGGAGAGGATGGGGCGGTTGGCGCGAGCGGTGGCGGCGGCAAGCTCGATGGTCTCGCGGTCGAGGCGGGCAGCGGACTGAGAGTCGTTTTGTTGGGCAGCGACTCTCGAGTTGAACTCGCACTCAATGAGTTTCTGCTCCTTGGCTCTCAGGTGGGCGACCTTGGCCTTGAACTGCGAGGAGAGATCCTTCTCCCTCGCGTTCATCTCGTCACAGGCGACCCGGCACATCTCCTGGAACTTATTCTCCAAAAGATTGCGCAATCCCAGGATTTCATCCCGGAACCCAACAATCTCATCCTCGAAGCGAGACTTGAGACCGCTGTAGGCCAAGCTGTGAAAGGCCTTGGCCCGCTTCAGCTCATCGACGCCCTCGCTGATCTGGGCATCCATGACAGCCATCTGATCGTCCTTGGCCCGGAGCTGCTCGTCCTTGCTGGCGAGAGTTTTCCGGAAGGAGCGCTTGAGCGCCTTCAGCTCCTGAGCTTGGGCCTGGATCGTGGCCTTTTGCTCTTGGAGCTCCTCTTCCTTCTTCGCCATTAGGTCACGATGCTCATCATTGAGCATCATGACCTTGATCTCAGCCGAACCCAGCCTATCCGCGAGTTCCTTGACAACCTACTCTGAAAACACAACGGGAGGCTGGGAGGACGAAGAAGAAGCAGAAGAACCATCCTCGTTGTCGCTGCCCGAGGGGGTTTCTTGGGCCCCGTTGCCATGGGAGTGCCGCTGGCTGCGAGGGCTCGTGGCCTCTTCAGGCGAGGCAGGACGAACAGTGGGCTGGTTCACCTGTTCAGGCGAAGAGGGACGGGTGGAAGCAGGCTCACTGGCCTGAGGAGTCTCCTGGCCGGAGGGCTCAGGCCGGCTGGTCTGGGCAGACGAAGACCAAGAGGTGCTCGCCCGAGCTGCCTCCAGATACAGGGCCACGTGAGAAGGAGGCCGGATGGGCTGGGGCGACTGGCGGCGAGAGACCCGGACACCCTCGAAGCGCATGCGCAAGCTGGAAGGGATCCGGTCGTGGGAGTGGTTGCGGCGGCGTGAACCCAGGACATGGTTGGTGATCACCGCAAGTGGTACATTGCGGCGAGTGGCTTCGACGGGCTGAGAGCTGCCGGCAACCAAGCGACTGGCCTGTAAAGGCGCAGCCGGTCCAATCTGCTGGGAGGTGGAAGGAACCTCCTCCAGGGGAGAGATGGGCGCGTCAGGCCGGATGATAACAGCACGCGGCCGAACAGTAGGAGGAGTGACATTCTCCTTCGCCGCACGACTAGAGATCATGCGGCTTCTCTGTTTGGCCGCGCGGCTGACCGCCACAAACGCAGTATCTTGGATCTAAAACTGTTAGTGAGTGAACTGTAAACATGGCTAGAATGAGCTGGTTACTTACACTGCGTGCTGCGCATTCCGCCTGGCGCTGCTTGAATTCTGCAAGCTGAAGCTCGCACTCCTTGGCCACCTTGATGGAGTCCCGGTATGACCGGTACTTCGTCTTGGCTTCCTCGCTCAGCATACCCTGGCGCTTGGCATTGCGGACCTTCTGAATCAAGGCATTTTGCCGACTGGCAAAATGCTTGTTCAGCGCGCCATGGGCGTCGCGGGGGAAGCGGAGCTCTCTCCTCAGCTGCTCGATGAGCAGAGCACACAGACAAACAATCTCCTGGTTTTGGGTGTGTCTCTTATGTTCATCGCTGCTAGCGTCTTCGGAGAGACTAGACTCGCTGTGCGAGGATGAGCCAGTTGGGGCGCCAGAGTCTTCGTAGTCCATGGAGAGACTGTGATTGTTCTCCCCATGGCTATCGGCATGGTTGTTGTTGGTGCCGATGCCACGGCTCAGAACGACAAGCTTGCCATGCTGGCACTTGTGATGATCGTAGTGATCGTCATCACAGGAGTTGTCATGGTAGTGGTGGACGTGATGGTGGACGTCCTCGGCAGTCATGGGAGCCTTTCCGTTGTTGCGAACCATTTTGACTGAGAAATCGGAAAAGAGAAGATAAGTTCGTAGTGTGTAGTGGTGTTTAACACAAAGAAAGCTTGTAAATTGCTGTGGGAGTTGTCAAAATGTATGGTAGGAGAATGAAAAGAAAAGAACAAAGAAGGAAGGGAAACCAGGACGGTGGTGGATTTAAATAGATGTTGGGTGTTGTCAGCAATCAGTAAACAAGACGTGACACCGATTCATTGGGACCCACTGTTCCACTACAGCAACAGAAATACTTTTCATCGAATTCTCACAAGCCTATTGGAGAGGGGGTCGGCCAAATGTGGCAGAGATAGGTTCCATCCAACGACTGTTTGGGATGATTTTCTCATATCCACAGTGCAAGCTGAAAGCGGGGCATCGTCGGGTCATGGCGGAGATGTACTCATTGATAGCGCGTAACATATGGGATGATGTATAAAGACGCGGTTGCAAACGCGTTGTTATCATTGTGGGCTTTCATCATCGTAATGGTGCCTGTTGAGGTGAGGTTAAAAAATGGAAGTGGGGTTGCCCTATTGGGAAGGTAGTACGCACCAAGTGCCGGGTTTCCGAGAAATTATTGGGAGGCTGGGCTGGATTCTCGGATCTCATTGGCTTGATGTCTTCGGAGAGGAGACTCGGGAATAAACGGATTTTGTGAATCGGTCATCATCGTCGGCCGACTTCTCGGAATAATCTTTCTGTTTGACTTTCTTCTGTTGGGAAATTAGGCAACCAGCTCCTTGAAACATGTATAGTCAAGCTCCTTATTGGCTCAATCCAACATGGTGTCGCCTGAGTAACGGATAGTGTCCGCTTTTTGAGTGTTGGAAGCTGTTTGAGGCCCACTAAATGTATCTTCACGGGGGGGGGAGCTGACCGAAAGGGCTTGACGCGTCGTCGCTCAGCTGAAAGACTCAATCTGAAATGTCATCCAATGGAAGAGCATCGTGTCTGTTTATCCCAACAAACTCCCTCAACAGACTCCAGACGGATTAAGCCGGGTGAAGAAGGGCCAAAAGCACATGTCAAGCGGTCCGTCCCGATCTCTGCATCAGACGCGGCGTCTAAAGTCCATGTCATAGTCCCACCAAGATCAGAACTCAAACTCGAGCCAGGAACTCTAGTAGCCAATGACCTTCTAGTCCCATTTCGAACTTGTGTTGTTCGTAGTGATATAGCGCGTCGTAAAAAGAAGGGGCGAGCGATAAAGGCGAGTTTGATCTGAAGAGTCCCGGCATTGGCGCTGGGGAAGACCCCTGGGGGATGAAACGAACGCGATGTTGAGTATGCATAAAATGTGTAAATGATTTTGATGATTAGTTAGTGGCACTCTATAGAATTGGCCAAACTTTCCTTACCGTATTGATAAATACTAGTTTTGTATCGTCAGTTGTTGCACAATATGAGGAAGCGAAGAAAGTTCAAAAAATAATTCAAAAAATAACTCAAAAAATATTGCAAGAACAAAGATATTATACAGCAGCAGCACCAGTTCAAGGCCATTCAAAGCAGAACCTTGGTTTCCATATTGGAATTGGTTGCTGAAGAATTGAGGCTGAAGATCTGGACATAATGATATAGGCATAGCAGTGGTGGTACCTAAAGCAGGCAAGATAAGCCAACCACACAACTGTCTGTGATGTCCTCAGAAATAGTGAATACAAAATGCAAGAAGTAATCAAAAGCTGATGCACCAGCAATGATGTCAGTTCATAGACTTAAAGATTGTGTAGCCAAGGTTCGAGGTAGTGGTGACATGTATGGCAATATGGATGCAGACTTGAACGGAGATTCTTTTCAGTATTTATACACACGGCTGGAAGAGAAGATAGCAGTCAGTCCGTTGAGGTCTGCATTGTCCAAGGATAATGTGTGTGGTGCAATACTTGAAATGAGTGATGGCGATGTTTGTAATGATGTTGCCAATATATAGGGTTGTGGTAACCCTACCATATTCCACTATGTTCAGTTTAACGACCTCAAACAGCAATGTCTTTACATCTGTATAGCCGATATCCATCCCATAATAGCTTAATGACACATGAAATTGTTTGACATATTTATTTTGGGTTTAATCTTATGGCTCCAGATCAACTAGTATACACGGCCGTTAAGTCATCTGCTTAACGACACCGCTTTTCGTCTTTTTTTTTGAGTTGAGCAACACTCAGAGCCAAATGCCGGTTATAAACTTGGTATCATGGCATGGAACTGCAACTAAAAATCCAACTGCCCATGATCACCTTGAACCCAGCAAACAAAACGTAGATAAACAGAATAGAAAAGAAGAATCTAGATACAAAAAGCAAGGTAACGTAAAAAAAGGCATGCAAGCAAGAGACAAGTGTAATCCAGCCACAAGAAAGAAAAAAGAAGGAAAAGAAATTCAAGTGAGAACGGGGAGGCTATATGTAGTTCAACAGAAAAAGAGCCTCCTTGGCTCTCTCGAAAAGGATAACCTGAGATCCTCCATAATGTATCAGGGGCATCGGGGACCCTCAGAGAACGGCCTCGGGGTTTTAATCGTACAGAATAGGTTGGTGATAAGAACAAAGAAATGAGCATATGGTACAGCCGCTGCTAGGAGCGGTAAAGAGGGGATGAGTATTCATCGAAGATGAGAGAAAGACATTAAAAGTCACGAGGACGAGGAGAGTCGTTGTTGGGGATAAGAGCCTTCTTGACGATCTGACGAGAATTGAGTTAGCATCAAAAGTCACTGGAACATGAAATATGTGAGCAAGAATGTATCCAAACTTACCACCCAGATAGTAGCGAAACCAGAAACGACACCGCCGGCAACCAGCATAGGCTTCACACCCTTGGTACTCCGGAACAGAGCACCCGACAAGAAACCAGCCCCAATGGAGTTCGCCGCATCATGCTTTCCCCGCGCAACGCCAATCAGCGCATTAAAAGTATTGTAGATGATCGCAATGACACCTGCCGAGTTACCCAAAAACGGCCCCCGCTTCGTCACCGCGTTCAACACCGAGTTAAGCCGCAACTTGGGCGGCTGCCCCTCCGACCGCCGCAGACCTTCCTGAAGACCCCATGCACCTCCTAGCGTTAGGAAACCAAGGTATGTGATACCCGTGCCGTAGCAGAGGTCGTCGGTGAACCCGCGCGAGGCAATGACCGAGTTGCCGTTGGGAAGGACGGAGTCGTCGAGGGTGATGTATTCGAGAGTGTCCTTGTCGAGACCGGCGAGAGGATGCAGGAGGGTTGGGTCAGCGAAAGCGGAGGGTTTGAGGAAGGACTCGACGCCGGAGTTGTCGTCGTAGGTGTGGGTTGTCGGGGCGTGTGCGGATGCAGACTGGGGTGCGGGCATGTGAGAGGCGACAGCTTGGGCTTGCTGTTTATCCTTGTTGTTGCCACCTGTAATGGTGGTCCATAGGGAAGGCATATTGGCGGGATGTGTATATGTGTGTGGATGGATGTCGATAAAAAGAAGATTAGAAAAGAAAAAGAAAAAAAGGTCGGTAGTGAGGGAGGGGTTGTCTATGACTGGGACAAGCACTACACGTATGCGCAAAGTAGGTTCAAAGAACGTCGAGTTGAAAAACAAAAAACCGTAAAAAGAGGCTGATGATGACAAGGCCGTATGCAACAATTGAATAGCAAGTATTCCCGCTCAAAACGTCTTTCGCAAAGCGTCACCTCTTTTCCGACATCCGGCTTATATTTTTTTTTTTCAACTCTAGATGATTCCAACCAACCGAAAAATTTGGGCTAGGGAGCCGCCAGTAGCGAAAAACGCCACACTTGGGTGACAGGTTACGCCTCATACATATTGTTAGATGAGGCTAAATATGACTAAGCACAACAAAATCCCCACTTTAATGCCGCAATTTTACCAAAGCGGGTCTGCAAAATGTGTATAAATTTCTGCACATTGACGCCTTCTCTTCCCTTTCCATTTCCTTCTTCTCTTCTTTTCTTCTTCATCAGTACGAGTGATTTCTCCACCGCCATGTGAAGAACTCATTTGTCAAGATAAAAACACGGTGGCTCCGCTACGGCGGCTTGCTGAGGGTTGTCTTCTTCGATGGATTTCCTTCCGTTCCCGGCCCCCATGAGTAACATTTTCAACATCAACCTATCAGCCATTGACGTCTGGTCTACCAGGTTCTTGACTGTGGGATGTTGGCGACATATAATCAGATACCGAATTGACTATTTATGCATGCACTTGTCATTATGCTATTGTCTGGCCCATTTCAATTGGTCTTTTTTTTTTCATTTACTTCTCCATCTATCTTTTCATATAGCATGTTTGACAAAGTGATAGCTTTTACTCGCACATCTTGTTGCGTATGCTTCCTACTGTCGCTTAGGGCTCACGCCACCTGTTGGGACAGATGTCGTCTGGTCTCAATATTATTGCTTTGAATCGCCCGGTGCGCCTCTTGCGCTGCCATCTCCCGCTCGACTTCAGGATGCAGCACATCTCTGTTCAAGTCTCGTTGGATATGTCTCGCCGCCCAAATTGCCTTGAAGTCAATAGCCGTAAAAACCAGTGATCCCGTGCAAACAATAGCAAGCATCATCAAAACCGATTCAACTGCCATTGCAACATGGCACCGAGATGCGACGGCAACGGAAAGCTTTGCACATCGATTGACGGGGTCGCCACAGGCTTCAAGAACTATGCCAACTGTGGGATGGCCAGTGCTGTCAGTTGTATCGCCAAGGTTGATGAGGGGGTTGGCGAGGAGCATATTTAGAGCGTTGTTTGTGTCAACAGTGCAAGATAGCTCACCAGTTTGTAGATATGAAGACTAGAAGAAGTTAATTGTTACTATCTTGATTCATCTAACGAAGTTTGGTCGCATCTAGGGTTATATTGACGACAAGGGACCCTACTTACCACTCCACCAGCGATGATCAAGGCTGCAAAGATTGTGTTCAGAGCAATGACGTAGCCCAATGGAATTCTGGATTCCCACATGGCCCAAAAGCCAATCAAAGAAGTAACCACACCGAAAACGCCTACGAATACACAGTATTGGTATTCCATAGGAACCTTGCTGTATGTAAAGGCAATGACATTGGCAACAGAAACACCAATCAGGGCACAGGCGAACATGATCTATATCGAGGTGGTTAGCAGTCTAGTTGCGCAGATATCACTGTTTGTGCGATATGCCATGTCATTCTGCCAACATGTCGGCATTGTGAGTGGATCTTTCAGATGCCTCACTTGCGTATTGGAGGCTGAGGAACGCATGATAGACATACCTGAACGAGCCAAAGGCCGATACAAACGATCGGTCGGCGACCACGGCGTGGGTTATTGTATGCATCCATCTTGGGACAATTTCCTTTTGGAATAACGACCCACGGAGGTAAATTAGAATACGATCAATGGATGTCTCGTGGGGACAATGTTTGCTGGATAGGCATTCTATGGAAGCACAAGGTTTTGTAGAGTCGTTCGATGGAAGAATGTATTGAATCCAAAGTAAACAAATAAGTGATGACGACCTCAGGCTCGTCCTAGGTCGTGATAAGCCTAGGTTGGTTATCAGCCAGTACTAAAAGTCACCGACACACCAGAAAAGAACAAAACATTCGAGTTGTAAGATGGCAAGAAATGCCGATGAGACCAAGAACGATACGTTGTGCATTATTCATCATAATATAACAACATCAACAATTGGATCGATACCCACATATTTCTTGGTCGTACAGATTTGTAAATATGCTTTCCATTTGTAGTTAGGAATTATCATGGTTGCCGTATTCGGTATATATACAGGATCTAGTTTGGTGGACCGAAACGTAATTTCCTTTTTAGGAAATGAAATTTGCAAAATGGAGAATACAGGGTTAACAACGTTAGGGTTATATTGGCCGGTGGCTTATATAGGGCCTGGAATCATTCGAAATGATTTCTCATTGAGACGAAGTGGGAATCTTTGGGGCGGATAAAGATATCACGAGCATGTAGAAGAAATCAAAGGAAGCGGCATGCTATGTGTGTGTGTGTGTGTGTGTGTGTGTGTGTGTACGTATGTATATGTGTGATACCTTGCCGACAGAATACAATTTGGAAGTGCACATTCTATCCGAAAAAACAGCAACAAGATGGGAAGAAAAAGAGAACAAGAGGTGAAATACGGCGGCAAACGAGAAACTTGGGGAGCCTCAAACTCGGTGAAAAACTGAAGTATAAAGTATGAGCGCGTACTTTTGATTGGGAATGTATGTATGTCCGGCTGCTGTTAGCCGAGTCAACCGTATTGTCGGGTAGGGGAGGGGGAAGGGGGGAGGGGTAGACTTGGCCCATTGGTACGAAAATATGAGACATTGATTCTATCAGCCCTTGGGATATTGATCTGGTGAGTTTTATTGTTACTGGATACCATACTGAAAAACCTCGGGCAAGGTCATGTATGCTATACGCCGACTTACAGGGTCATACAAATTGATAGCTTCTTTAAAACAACATCAGTGTTTGTATTATCCCATCCTTTTAACCCCACCATGTGATAATGTACCTATGGAAACCCAACCACCTTAGCCCTTTCTTGTCACCGAGAAGACATCTTAATGTCTCCCTCATAATTATGCCTATGAGAACAAATGGTGAAAGAGAAGTGTAAGTCGAGGCTCAGACACAATGGTACTCCAACAGTGACCACCCGACTGTCACTCCATCACTACAATGTCAGCTCAGGGTCAAAAGCATCAACACTCGACTCTCATTGATCTAGAAGAAGAAAGTGAATTCGACTCTCTGTATTTAGGCCGAGAGTCTAGTATAGCTCATGACAACAAGCACTGCCTCCATCTTGCGGGAAAAAACAACCTATTGTTTTACGGTTATTGGCTGTAAAAAAATCAAAAGTAACCAAAGTAAAGGTGGCTTGCAGACTGGGGATATGCCTGGAGATGGCCAAAGAGAACCTTTGGGCTATCTCTAGATACTAAATAGGACATTTAACTCAAAAGATGATCCAGACCAAGAAAGCCCCAATTAGTTGCCAGGCGTGTAGGTACATTGGCTGATGGTGGGTAGTGTGTCGAGCAGAAAACCTGCCAGATAATCAACTGTTTTGAAAGAGGCACGCCCTCAAAATACATATAAAGGGTAGGTTCCCCATCCACCTTGGAACTGTCCATCTACCCATTTCCTCACTCATCAGCAGCAACTAAACAAGCTAATCATTCAAAGCTTCACCATTTCAAAACTTTATTTCTAAATAACCTTGTCTCTGACGCACTGAGAAAGCTGTACTTTATCTGTCACCATGCTTGCTAGTCCTTTCAGCCAGACCCTCCTGCTTTTTGAGCCCTACCATCCTCTTATGGAGTCGTTGGTGAATTGTTCTCCTGGGAACTGGACGGCCAAAAACTTTGTAGACCCCACTTCCTATACAATCGATATGTCCACCGAACAGCACGTGCTCGAGATGGAGAACGCCCTGCAGATGTTCAAGGGTAAGTGATTACTTGAGCTGTTCCCATTGGTTCTTTTGGAAATAACAAAGAGCCGCGCTAAGCGAACCCTCCCCCCCCCCCCCCCCTGGTTAAAAAGAGAAAAGACAATCACTAACATTAACCATGGTTCTGCTTGTTCTAGAAGCTGGGCCCGATGGCCCTGATATTTCACCGGCCAATTTTCATCTTCCCACTCTTGGTCCTATCTTGAAACAGGCCGCGCTGGAGATTCACTACGGACGTGGCTTCGTTGTCATCAACGGCCCTGACCCCGCCAAAATGAGCAACGATGACTGGATTCTTATGTATCTGGGCATCAGCTCATACATTGGAGAAGATCGTGGCATCCAAGACATTGGGTACAACATGCTGGGTATATACTTTTATAGGAGGAGAATGGGGTTATTGATCTTCCCTGGGTCTTTACAGAACTGAGTGTCTAGTGACCTCGTGGTAAAGTACTCACTGGAGCACACATGGAAGTCCATGGTAAATTGTACTGTCAGGTTCTATAATTCAGTTATATTTAAAGAGGAGGGGGGGAAGACGAGGAAGTACCGCATCGAATGACCCAAACAAGACAGGTTATCGCATGCAGTAATGGATTCTAGCAGCTAACATTTACACCTAGTACATATCCGCCACGACGCAGAGTGGAAATCAGGCACTGGCCCTGTTCGGCACTCCAACAAGGAATCGGTAAGTGGTTGATGCTTCTGGGGACATGGCAATCACAGGCCAAGCAAAAAACTACTGACACTTTTGTGACTTTTTAGCGGTACCATCAAGACCATGCCACGGACATTATTGGGCTCTATATTCGCAAAAAGGCCATGTCTGGCGGTGAAAGTGTCCTTTCATCTGTGGAGACTGTAGTGCAGAAGCTGAGCATCCACTATCCGGATGTTCTTGACACGCTTATGAATGAGAACTGGCCGCGTGAACTGTAAGTGTACTGTATTATCCAGCAGGCAAACTTGGAATGGTATACTAATATAACAATTTCCACTCCACAGCAAGGGTCCTCATTCCCCTATCGACTCTCGCCCAATCCTCTACCAAATTGATGGGCGTTATATCATGGACATGTCCTTGTCGAATCGTGAAATCCAGAAGCTGAGCAAGAAGCAAAAACAGGCCGTCGTCACCCTGAATCGGGTCGCCAACGAATGCCACATTGAAGTCTCGGTCAAAGAGGGCTCCATGTTCTTCATGAACAATCGTGGTCTACTTCACGGCCGGAAGGAGTTCCAGAATGACAGTAATCTTGAGATTACGGGTGAGAATCTCGGACGCCACTATGTGCGTCTGCATCTCCGCAACAAGGCATATCAGTGGTCTCTGCCGCAGAAGATCCGGGATCTACGTCGGGCCATCTTCGAGGAGCATGCTCGCTCGGATGAGCGGTGGGCTGTGTGGGATAGTGAGGCTGGTGAGTTCAAGGTTGATATCTATGATGGCCTGGACTCTCATTAAGCTCAGGGAAAGGCAGGTGAAGCCTTTTGTTGCTTGGATTTTATTGTTAAAAAAGTGAGAGATTGTTAGTATTTTGACATGACATCTTGAAGTTGTAATTTAGTTTTATAAACACATTTATAACCTTGATTCTTTTCTTGCTATTTGGTAGTTTGGAGTCGTATATTGAATTTCCATTTCTGTTGGTTTTTACTCTGGATTAATCTTTACATTATGACATGTTTCTATGACTCATCTCTGTGACTGGTACTTTGGTGGTCAGCTCTCAAAAAGATATCACAAGCACAAGTACCTACAACGCATGAGCTGAACTGTCTTTATGCAATAGAAATACCCTGGGGAATAAGCTGTAGTTCCAGGGTGGACTCTTGCACGCACGTAAGTAGCCCTGGATACATAAGCAATGAAAAGAAGGGCTGTGTGTGTGTCACTGCATAGAGAAGAAGCCTCCGAAGTGAAAGAAATGACAAGATTTTGATTTTTCACATTTTATACAAGACATGTTATCACAAAAGGCAAAAAGAAAAAAAAAAGAAAAAAAAAAAGAAAGAAGAAAATAGGGATATCATTTTATATGGAATCCGAGAAACCATGCTGATAGATAGATTACTGTCGTTCAGAAAAAGAAAAAGATAAACGGCACGAAATATAACGTATTTTTTTCCAAAATAAAGACTCATCCGCCCTTTATTTAACCCTGGAAAGTCCAAAGATAGAGAGGTGGTGTGTGTTCCCTTGGTCTGCGATACTATCTTCGTTTCCTAGACTATATCATTTTTGTAACAATATTTGCAACCCTCTGCTAATAGAGTCCTTTTTTTTTTCTTTTTCTTCTTTTCTTTAGAGCCTACAACACACTCTAATAAAGGAACTTTAGAAGATGTTACCCTTGGTTTGGCCACGGCCCTCCTCAGTAAGCTTCTTAACGTTGACGTTTTTCCACATCCAAATCGAGACAAGACACAACGGCATGAAGCAAGCGCCAGCAATGACCATGTAGCGCTGGGTAGTGCCGTAGGCGTGAACAACGGCGTGACGACCTGGAGTGCCATCAGCAAACGACTGTTGGACGGTAATATCACTGTAGATGGTACTCGCCTGATCGACCATGTCGGCGGGCAATGCCTCAACCAGCTCCTTGTATAGGGTGTTACCCCAGATACCACCAGCAATGGCGACACCAATGGAGGCACCAAGCGAACCAAACATGCCGTAGATGGCAAGGACAGAGGCAACCTCTTGGTGAGTGACGGGAACCATGACAGCGAGCTGACCGCACATGGAGAAGAGACCGGCACCAATACCGACCAGGACCTGGGTCAGGACGATCCAGCCGCGGTGGGTACCGGGGCTACGGAAGGGGATGAGAAGACCGGTACCGATTAGCATCAGGGGGACACCGGCGTACGCGGTCCATTTGAAGTTACCGGTTACGCGGATGATGTAACCAGCCACTGGCGAGATGATGGCGGAGGCAAGAGAGTACGAGTTGATGACGTAGCCGGCAGTAGCAATACCAAGGCGGTTGATAACTTGGACGTACGAGCTAAAGTAGGTATCCCAGGTGTAGGTTGACAGGAACATGACACCGTAGAGCATGCATGAACCGATGATGGTGGGGTTCTTTAGGTAGAACCAGGGGATGAAGTGGACTGTGGCATAGTAGCGCTCCCAGAGGTAGAATATGGGGAACAAAATGACACCAACAACCTCGAAAGCGATGATGTAACCAGTCTTCCAGCCGTTAGGAGCATAGCCGACCAGAGAGTAGGGAAGCAGAAGGAAGGCCCAAGCGGCGATGATGAGGAAGAGACCAACAATGTCAAACTCGATGGCGTAGTACTTGGCCGACTGCATGATGTTGCGACCGGACTTGCGAGGGGGGATAAGACCCTGGGCGCGAGCCTTGCGCTCCGAGATGAAAAGGAGGATGATGCAGGGCATGGAAACGCCAAACAGAATGATGGCAAAGGAGCCAAAAGCCCAGCGGAAGTTGAGGTTGTCGTAAAAGAGCTCGGCAATCTTGGGGCCAGCAAAAGTCGAGCAGATGGTGGGGGTTGCGTTGATGCCGAAGACGACCATACGGTTGCGTAGGGTGGTGATGTCGGAAAGCATGACGTTGACGACATACTGTTGGCCGACGTAGCCAACCCAGTAGAGGACGTGGGCGGCGACGTAGGTTTGGATATCCTTGGCGACAGACTTCATGATGAGGCCGATGATGGTAATGAGAAGCATGGACGAGAAGGACTCGATACGACCAAAGACATTGGAGATTTTGGCAAGAGCGAGCTGGGTGCAACCGGACAGAATGGTGGATAGAATGTCCAGGGCGGACAAAAGACCGTGACTGCCGAAGCTGGAGGTGATGTAGGGATTCAGAGAGCTCTGGACAGAAGACAACAGAGCGCTGACGAAGTTGACCATGTACAGCCTGTGGAAAAGATGGTTTGTTAATGATGATCATATCAAGAATTACGGCCAGTTTTGCGCCCAAGTTTCGGGAAAATAGACGATGATTGGTCGTTGTGCCTCCCCCGTGTCACAAGATCAAAATAGGCAAGAACGACTCGACTCGGGGTGTACAAAAACCTCCGCGCCTGCCAAGCTGGGGAAAAGTTGAAAAACGACCCCAAAGGCGAAAATAAAGATGGTTATAAGATAAGCAGTAACTTACATGACAAACATGGTGATTAGAGTCTTGGGACCCCAAACGGAAGCAGCAGCACGGGCGCGAATGACACCTTGCTGGAACTCCTTGCTTTTGGTGGAGGCGGCATCGGAGCCGTCAACGGGAGCAGACTTGACCTGTTGCTTTTCGACATCGGCAGCGGTAGCGGGAGGTTGGCTGCCTGGGTCCTTTTCGGACACGGCATCGACGTTGTGGGACATGATTAAGGGTGTTGTTGATATAGGACGAGAATTTAAGATATAAAGAATAAGACAAAAATGAGAGACTGCAGCAAAAAAAACAAAAAAAAACAAGGGAAGTGGAAGTGGAAGTGGAAGAACACTGTAAAGTGCGTTGATGGTAATGTTTTCTTTTGCAGAAGATGATTTTCTTTTCTTTTCTTTTTTTTGTTTTTGTAAAACGAAAAAGAGAGGCAAGGACGGAAGAAAGGCTCTTGACCTGTTGGACTTGAAGGAGAAGGGAAGAAAAAAGATGTGGATCGGAGAAGGCACAAGTTGGAACTTCTTATACTTGGGGCCAACCTGAGAATGGTAAACGGTGCGGGACAAGGAAGTTCAAAAGTAGGTAGGTACTCTAGGTAAGTGTTGTGGTGTTAGTTTTTAGTTCAAGGTCCGATGGACGATTACAAAAGAGGATTTTGCATGTGTGTTGCTTTCAAAGTTGTCCTAGTGGAGAAGAGAAATGTTGACACGGATCAGGGAAGGGTAGTTTGACAAGAACAGATACACCTCCGGCCGAAGCCCGAAGGACGAGGATGGGGAGGGGAGAGACAAGGAGAGGAGAGAGAAGAGTGGGTTAGTGGGGGATAGGTACTAGCCTAGGGTGAGTGAGATGTGAGATGTTGATTTTTGTCAAGGTAGAAAGACGATGAATGCTTTAGAGGAGAAGGAAGGTATATATGGTTTGTTTGCCGGACGGGGAGGGAGTACTTCCTGTTTAGTAGAAATGTGCGTCATGGTTGTAGTCGGATAGTTTTGGGGGTTTACTCTGTCGAGCGACAAGAACATATTTCTTGGTTTTCAAAAAGTCCTGGAACTCTTGGAAGCTCAAGGTCGGTGGTTAGCATGTCTAGTAGCTATGAAAAAGCTACTAGATACGCGAATCATTCCTCCACTTGGTCCCATATGCATGCTAAATAAATCTATCAGAATTTGATTTATCAAAAGTATTTCCTCGTCGTTTTCTTTTCCTTGTTGCGCCATCCGCCCATTCCTAGTCCCTGTCACTATACAGATACAAGAGGGGTTGCAAAATAGCTCAGACGACCCTTGATTAATCTGATAAGATTACCAGAAAAAAAACAATTTCTTTTTATTTTTCCTTTTTATTTTTCCTCTTTATTTTGTCGGCTGACAGTTTGTTTTGAGCTTCGGTTCCAGATTTTCCTATACAGGATTTGAATCTCCCTGTCAATTAATATGGGCCAGGATCTATATCAAGGGTTTGTTTATCACAAGTCCCTATTTCACAACAAAAAGAATACATAGCAAAGGACACCTGAAAATACTAGCAACTAAAATAAGGGAGCGCGCGGGGTGTAGGTTGAGTATTTGTGCTTTTTCTCACTTGTTGACGCAAGAAGCTAGATGATCAACTGATGATCGATGTGCTTATCAGATCAACCTCATCTCTTTAAAGCCCTCAACCGGAAAAGAAAAGAAAAAAAACGAGCTCCCCGCCTGTGACTTTTGTAATAATTTTTTTTTATTCTCCGAATATTGATTTGGCACCAACGTTCGACGTCGGTGCTGATTGATTGATTAGATAACAGAAACCAGGGTTATGAGACAATCAGATCACGAGTTTTTTTTCTGTTTTTTTCTGTTTTTTTCCATGCTTATTATTAACAAGTTCATAGAGCACCATCAGACATATGACTCTATAAATCAAGTTTGTCAAGTCATGGCATATTATATAAAGGCCATCTGATTATCCCATATTCCCCTTTGAAACTCTAGGTCCGATCTCGCACACACAAGCTACCCCGTCTAGTGACTTTCACAGGCTACGTCCAGATCAGATCTTTTGAGTCGGAAACGCGGCAAAATGAACCGGATTATTTTCAAGCCAAAGAGGCGAGTTCCGGAAGAAGACAATGTGGGACAATGTGATAATGAATGCTGTGGACTTTGGTCTGGGCCGGCTCTGAGCCGGTTTAGAGTAAAACAACTACCAAGATATAGAATGATTAGCTTGAATGTGATTCACTGATTAGATTATCTGGGTGGACATATAGTCTTGGTTGGGCCAGCATTGCATACAAGGGCAATAATGCTCGTAAAAGATACTGATCGTCAATGTTTCTTCATGTTCGGTCCTTGGGACAATGACAATGACAACAACACAACAATACCTTGGAGTTGTCTTTATCAAACAGTACGAGTAACCCTCCATTTCATTAGTCAACTGAGCAAACAACCAAAAGAACCACTGCAACACCCCCATCTTGTCCCTATAATCCACAGGTTCCTTGCTTCCCGTCTTCCGCTATCCCACCACGCCACGCGTCCCTGTAACGCCCGGAAACGCAGCTAATTCTTTTGTCTTTCCTTCTTCTACATAGACACTATGTTCTTCATGGTCTACAATCATTCCCCGTTTTCTCTTTTACAAAAGTCCTCACTCAACTGTGCTATGCAAATCCTCTAACCCAAAAAGCCTAGAATGAACAAGAAGAAAAAGAAAAGAAAAAAAAATCTTTGTTGCCAGGTGCCGGTTAGACTGAATTGATAAGATGAGACCCTAATAAATCAGAAATCCTAGTTCTAATCAGATCCCAACATCAAGTCATCGTCACTTGAAACTTTTTAATGTTTATTTCTACATGTTCCACGATTTAAAATAAAAAAAATACAAACACATAGAAAGAAAATCAAGTAACTAAAATCCCCATTTCTCCGAATCTGCTCCCATCATAACCCAGCAACTCAAACCATAAGTTCATCACCATGATTCTAACCACTTCCTCGACACTTTTAGAAAAAGAAATACCTCTGTTGAATCCCTCTAATGCCCCCACGGCCTCATAAGCGATCTGTCACGCTTTGGTTTATGCAATACTCTGGTACCTTTCTCAGTCTACTAGCCATTACACCAGCATAAATGGGTAAGGCTGGGGACGGACTGGGTATGGCCCTTCAGAGGCCAATTTAGGACAATTCGGAGGAAGTTCAATCGACAGCCATGTCTTCATTGTAAGACACTTTGTAAACTGCCCGAGGACAGAATGCCGGAATATAGCAGTCTTGTCGGTGGGGTCAAGGTCCCCTATATAGGCTGTGTTAGTGACTCTGTGAATGTAATCGACAGGAGGAAATGGGTGTTGAGACTCGCTACACGTGTAGTAACCAAATGGGAAAGCAAGGGTCTAGTCATGTAGACTGGTGGGCGTTGTAGAGACATGTAAGGGATGATATCAGAGTGTAATGGGAGATGCACAGAAGAAGGAGTCTGCAAAGGTATCAACCTGATATTGACGTTGACACAAGCAGCAGCAGCAGCAACAGCAGCAGCGTTGTCGGTTGTTTGAATCCGAGTCCGAGTCTGAGGAAAAGATGCTGATGATTTGAACCCAGCTTGGTATTCAATCTCACCAGGGTCGTTGTAAGAGAAATGGTTATTATATGGACAGTTGCACTTGACTCGATACTCTTCTAGTGTTTGCTCTCGGGTTTCCTATAGGCAAAAAAATTGACATGGGATTGGCATTGGCCATTGGCCAAGTGAGAAGAAACTTGATGCTAGCTGCTCTCCGAGGTTAACGTACGGTTACTACAAATGATCTCGATATACCGGCGAGCAAAGTCTCTCTCCGCCGGAGTCGTGAACTTAAACTTGTTGATATGACTTTCGATATCGTTTATATCTGGCGGGTGGAAGACTGGCGTTTCACGATGTTGGTAGTGGTACAATAAAAGGATATTGTACGCGGCGCCGAATAGCTCCCTGATGACTTTGTAATCAACATAAATAAGCTACAGCCAGCCGCGCCCCCTCCCCCCCACCCCACCCCAACATAAGATAGTTAGTGATCCATTCTCTTGTATACCTCTTTTTCTTTTTTAAAAAAACCAAAAAACTTACCGGGTTCTGCCGACGCTTCGCGTATGCTTGGTCATGCTCAAACATAACCTCTAGGCTATGCACCACCACAAACGTCACCAGAAATGTCTCAATGGCAACAATGTGACGCATGTTATTTGGTTTGTACAACCACTTGTTGAGACCCTTGACCACGGCCGCCTTGAGCCGTTTTAGAATCTTCTCCATCAGTACAGCCTGGAGTTGGTATTCAATAAAGGGTGGAAGCCGGATGTGCCGCCGTCCGGGACCCTGACGCCATGACGGCCGATGAAGGTTCTCAGCACCGAGGGTTTCAGAGCCACATGTCCAGCCGCCTTCGATACATCGACATGCGACCCAAAACTGCAAGGCGGCGTGGATATCCGAGCATCCATCTTGTGCCTTTTCCAAAGCAAACTGTAGTGGCTCAGATACGCGAGGCTCATCGCATCTTTGGATATACGCCAGAACATAGTCTATGTAGTTATTATTGATATACGTCATTAGTTCCAAGGCCGCGCTTTCCTCACCGGCAAAGGCATATGGGATTTCCAAAAGGAACCCATTCTTGCCATCAAGCATCTTCTCTCTGGGATACTCATTCACCGGCATGACAACCTTGCAAACAGTCACAACTAGAGGATTCGTGAAAAACTTGTGCCTCATTTCAAATTGCATGTTGAAATCGTCACTGCATAACGGCTTGACGAGATCAAATCCACCGTAATGGTCACCGGTAAAGGGAAAGAACTCTTCAAACGGTTGTGTGTTACTGACGCGGTATATCTTGTCGTTTGCGAGTTGCATGACTGTACACGGAAAGGCCCTGTCGAGTTGGTTGGCTTTGCTGCAGCTGGGGCATTCATTGGTAGGCTTTCCATCTTGGCCGAAAGTAATGTGACACTATATATATATATATACATGTATAAACAAGTACAAAAAGGTTGTTAGTGACATCCATGTATTGCATTAGAGAATTACCAACCTTTCCACGACGAGTTCGACATCTAAAGCAAATCCCAGTGTTTCGCTTACTTGCCACATCTTCCTTTTCTTCCGGATTATAAGTCTTGCGTTTGTTCTTGTTGCTCTTTATTGGTGGCGCTTGTGTTTGAACATGAGTCGTATTGGAACTACCGTGTTGTCTAGGCGCCAGGAGAGGTCTAGTGGAAGTACCCCAGTTGGAAGATGCGTTCTTTTCACTAGTTGCCGTTGCATCTTCAACTGACGAACCTCTTGAGGCCTGAGCCGAGCTTAACCCGGAATTGTGACCAGAGTCCCCACAATATCGCCTTTCGAATGGATGGTTGAAGGGGTCCATAGCTCGAGGGACAGAACACGGTTGCTGCCTTTTCAACAAAAGTTGGGGCGGCACTATTGGAGGAGCTGGTGGTAAAGTGGGCTGAGAAGAGTTTGAGGGATATGTAAAGGAAAAGTTGTCATTCCCATTGTGTCCAGGTTGAAGCATATTTGTCTGTTGCTGTATTTGTTGCTGCGTACTGAGAACCGGCATCGGCCGAGGAAAAAGTGCCGTTTGGTCTCTCATCGAAGAAGATGACCAAGACAACTGTTCGGTTGTCCCGGGAAATCCGGCGTACACATGTGCTGTGCCGTTGCTATTCATAGCATCTTGATGAGGAATCTGTTGGTGGGCCAAGTCGTGTCCAACGTTCATTTGCGGGAATACGGCAGCGTATGGCAGCCCGGGCTGTTGTGGTGTTGGCTGTGGAATATTTGAGGCCAAGTACTGGCCCATAGACGCACATGATGCGTCATGAAAGTCCTCTGGAGATATATGGCCCATATAACTAAAGTCAGGATACTGTGATGACTGGCTAGAAGCAAGGTGATGTGGCATGTATCCTGCAAAGATGCTTTCTTCCCCATCAAAATGTGCCATTGGTGGGGCACCGTTCAACCCATAAGACGTGGCATCAGCGCCAGAGACAAAGGGAAATGAACCAGTCTCTTCTGTAGTGACTGATAGGTGGCTCGAATCGCGATAAAAAGGCACAAAAAGTGGCATATCAGTCGCATTCATACTGGTTAGATAACAAGTTTGATTCTGGGCATCCAACGACGTCGGTGCAAGGTCTGCAGGGTTGTTGTCCTGAGATATATCTGTGATGTTTCTGGTGAACATGCTTGGTGATGTATCGTTTAGCGCGATATCTCCGGCGAAGAAATAGTGAAGAGAACCCCGAAGAGGTGACGATTCGCAAAGAACAAGAGTTGGGTCCAAGGCTGATGGCTGCAGGGACACGGGATCGAGAGGTGGTAAAGGATATTGAGCTCCGGAATGCGGAATAGTGACGGTATTTGAAACGAGAGTTGAGTTTATAGTGTTTGTAGGAGGAATGTTTGAAATAAGCCTAGAATCTGTCCAACAATACCGTGACTTTTTCTTCCTGGGTTCGCCGTCTGAATTTGGTGGCAAACCATGGCCCTGCTTTTGAAAGAACGACGCAACCTGGGCCTCCCTCGATTCAAAGGAATCGTTATGCTGAGGTGTCTCGGCCATATTTGTGGGTTTTACCGGTACTTTCCACTACTAAAAATGAATAAATTTGCAATTGGTAATAATACTACCAGGGACTGGACTATAGTCCTCTTTCTAGTCAAGAGTTGCCCAGAAAAAGCGAGTCCAGGGGAAAAGACCGCCGTAAGCAACATAAATATAGGTCGCTGACAAGTGGCTCAAAGGTAGATGGAGTGAATCTCGCTGGTTTGCCGTGATCGATCTATGTTTTGAGATGGGGGGAAATCGGATAAGAGGTTATCGAGAAAAGCATCAAGATAAGTCAGCTAAACAAAATTGAGATGTAGAACCGCTATTGAACAGAGGCAAACGGGAATCTAAAAGCATAGCATCAGACTGAGTGCTTATGTAGAGACACAAAAACCCCCAAAAAAGATAGGTACAAGCAGATGCGGCTTACACAGAAGTTGTACAATGAAATGCTGCAGAATGATGAAGTTGTCAAGTCTCAGATGATGATGTATCCAGCAGTGAAAGATGAAGAAGCGAGGCAATAAGATTCTGAAGGATATTGTAAATCAAAATTACAAAGAAACAAGGAAGCGGGAACGGGGCCAAGTTAAAATAGGGTTTGTTGAAGAAGCAAGAGACTGTGTGATTCAATGCTGTCACATCAACCACCTGCACGTATTCCTAAAAGGTACTCGCTTGTGCGTTCTGGGTGGTTTGATGCAGGCGGGGGAAGGCGACTCTTATATCTCGAGGATAAAAGAATCCACAATACAGTTCGCTCAATGGAAAGAAAACCAAAGGATCATAATTCATATTCCCTAAAGCGACCAGACGTAAAACAAAAGTCTGCTATCCCCCGGCAGTGGTTAGCACGAACTCGCGATATGGTTGCATACAGAGGATGCGGAGTAAGACGATCCGGTTGTCAGGTGAGAGTGATGGATGAGAACAAGAATGATGATACTCGTTTGGACAGAAGACGAGCGCGGCTAGCGAATAAATGAGAAACAGAAGAGGGATATTGAGTGTCGAGTGTTGGAGCGGGGGAATTTGGGTTATGTTGGTAGCGGGAAAGGCCAGTATTGATTTCTCGGATCCATCTAGGTCCGAAAGAAGCTTACCCACTTGCGTTGGAAGCTAAGAAAACGGGCAATTCCCCGAAAACTACATGTGTATTCCTAGAATGACTTGTTTACATTTAAATAAATAAATGCTACATTTTAAAGATGTATCATGAATGGTCAAATGTAGTACCTGCTTGAAATACGCGTCACACGAGATATCTCAAGAAGGAGCGGTCCTCGGAGGCCCTCGGCGTGCTTTCCGTAACAAGAAATTAATCAATCGATACTATTTTATCAGCAGTTACCCTAGTGGGTATCTTGTTTTTGTGAAACATGAAACCAATGAATGAACATCATCAAATACAGGGACCTTGACTTAATATTATGCCCAAGCTAGTAACTTGTAAGTATATCTTAGAAGACTACTACTATGAAGGTATTGAAAGGCAAGGTGAAAGCTATAGCCAGCGATGTATACAACAATGCATGTGGTAAGAATTATCTGGGTGGGAACATCACTGATACTAACTTGGTATAAATTATCCCAAGTTGATTGATGCTTGATCCTCTACCCCCTCAACTTGTAACCCTGAATTCGATGGCCTTATTTAGCAACTCAGACCAGCTAGTCATATACAAGATATACACGCTCTACTCAGTGAGGACGCCGTACCAATCCCATCTAGATGATCCAACTTGGAAACATCACCCGACCAGATTGCTACTTGGTCCTTCCTTCCTTCCCACACACATTTCACACCGCTCTTCACCGTCCGACACACCCACACACCGTCGGAAACCACACTCATGATAGCACGGTGCCCTTTTTTCGACACAGTCATGCATGGACAGGTCATATACACAGACAGAGTCTAGACCCAGAGACTTGCACTCTGTTTGTATGATGGCGCGTTATCTACACCTGATGGTGTTCTCATGCAAGGCCCCCAACATTTGGCTTGGCCATGTCATCAGGGCCCATAGTGATATGTACGGGGGAAACTTGATTGGTTAGGCCACAAGCTAACGATGCCCAGAAGAGCCCATCTGGAACTTGGTCGTAGCTACAGTGTCCTCTGTTATATATTGTATATGTATCCGCGTTTGCTAGTCATAATAATCTATCAATAGCATATCCGTAGTATAGCAAGGAAGCATACACCTCGCTAAAAAAAACAAAAACAAAGAGAATGCGTGGCAACAGTTAACTCGCCGTGGCCCTTGCTCCCTCTCGTCATAATCACCAATAGGTCCGTCTATTATGTTCCGGTAAGAGCACAAAAAGGATGTGATATTTGATATCTGAGGAACTGTACGTTTGTAATGTGTTGTCCGTTGATGCTGATGAACCTAATAGATTAATCTAATTCAGGTTGGAGGCCTGGTACCGGGTGTGGCGGGATATTGTCTGTATATGTTCGGCTCGCTGCTCATGTGATTAGTTCCAATGGGGAATGGAACATTGGGCATGGCTGGAAACGGTTCAAACTTGGGTGACCTTAGGTTATACTAGGAAGTAGGGCGGCGAGATTTGCCCATGCACATTTATAGTAGCATTGCATCCAATGCATACTTTAATTGATATTTCAATCAAATATCACTGGAGACAAATCACAAGTTGCCTTATTTACAGAAAGTAGACGGCCTGACTAGATATGTACCTACTATTGAAAATACCTTTGCTCCCTGATCCCACTAGGCGTTTTTCATAATCTCAACTAGATAGTATGCCAGTACCTGTAGCCCCTTTCTCAAAGTTGATGACAATCTTGCCCAAATTAACTATTTTAATCACATCCAAATCAGCTCACACTTCACGTAATGTTCCAACATCCTGCCTCTAGCAAGAAATGTGACCAACTGTACTTTTAGATAGCCTCTGGCTCAGTTGATGATAGGGAAGACAATATCACGGCAAGCGGCACAGCCTGACAGCGAAGGGGAGAACGGGCGACCACAGCCAGTCAGACTTTTTTAGTTCCTCGTAAATAGCAGACTATGCTATTTAACCGTGAACTGCCCAGCTAAATAGATATATATATATATATGCTAAATAGATATATATTCGAATCAAAAGACAGGTATCTCAGATGACGGAAGACTACTCCGAGCTCGGATCCCTTGAGAATGGCAGTTCTGTCTTTCAGCTTTCATGTCTATTTTTGTTTATTAATTTCTAGTTAATACTTTGTCAAACTCTATCAGAATAAAAGTTGGTTATGCACTTAAGGCTAACCCAAAGCTTCTTTTAGTAGCACATGGCAGTACCACGGCGTGCTAACTTCCACGACTATCCTGACAGAAAGTATACAAAACAAAATGAAAATACAAGAATTTATTCTAGCATGTCTTAAATCAACAAGTTGAAATTCCATATAACCATATTTTGGTGTTTCCATTGTCTATCTGCCGAGAAAGCCTCCACCCGTTGTTCAGATCCGGGAACTAATAAACTCTGCACATTTCAAGTAAAAGATAAAGGCTAGGTTATGGGTATATCCTCGGGTTTTGACAGAGCTGAAAACTAGATGCAGATCACGGCGTCTTCTGATAGATTATGGCTGGTTCAGCCAACTCCAAGGGCACATACAAGTCATTCAGCAGTTGTGTCAAGCCACAATTAGGTGGTACATGTATCTCGGGGAACATTCCGCAAATGTCTTGGCTTTTTTGTTGTATCTTGAGACTAAAGCATCAGAAGGCAAGCTCAGTTGATATAGGGTTAAGGCGTTGTTGGTAAAATAGCAAATGCAGCCCTGGGGCGGGTATAGGCTATGGTTGTACAGTTGCTGCCAAGGGAATAAAGCCTTGTGTGCCCCATGTGCCAAATCTTTTAGTAAACAAGATTGGTCCCGGCCATGGTTGGTTGGACAGTCGTGCTGTAGATACATTATAAGGAAGAACTATAGTGCTCCTTAAGGATAATCACCACCTGTAATGTGTATATAAGCCCGGGTACTGTTGGTATATTTACATTTCCTTTTCCTAGTTCTATAAAATATGTAGATAAATGTGTTACCTGATTAGGATACCGAAGCTCTTCTTATTGTATTATATTATACCTTTGTGTCATAAGAACGGCATAGCGCAAAGAGGGTGTCATAAAATGTCATTGTATGTTCTCTAGAGCCGAACCTCTTTCTACATGAACCATTACTCTCACTTGGAGAGCAATGTCTTGTAATATCACGATAGGTGCAATTATTATTACAGCGCGCAAACCAACGGCAAAAGACTGCCAATCATAGCAAATTTAGTCCTTGATTTCGCCCCAAACATCCCCACCACAACGGAGCCAGGTGTTATTTCCGGTGACATTCTACAATGTGTAACATATTCTCACCGTGTCGTCATGGTGTCAGATTTCGCCCCCCAGAGTGGTTGTGATAATTCTTCCTAAGGCCGTAAGGCGGGCTTGTGGCGCAGTGTAAGCAAGCTGAATGGTAAATAGACAAGGGGAGATAGGTAGGGAAGAGTATATGCAAGGGCGTTTTTTTCCTTTTTTATTTTCTTTCACTAAGGATGATAGCAAAAGAAACTTACTGCTTGGCCTTGGCAATAACATACAAGTGAGACCACCAGCCAGCACTTTGCATGACTTGTGGGCGAGCCTCTGTCCAAGTAATGTGTATGTGCCCAAGTCACAATATGCCAAGGAATAGGCTGACATAAGGTCCGTTGTATATATTGTGTGTCTAGGAACTGCCATATTCCCAAACTGATAGTGAAAATTACATCTTGTGTGCGTATTCCCAAATCACATGATCAGTCTCTCTCAACCTTATCACCCTCAAATCAAGTCCTCCCCTTCCTCAAACTGCCTCAACGCTTCAGCCACTTTTCTCAACCTTGGCCTCATCTCTCCGTCACGCTCTCCCACCGCCAAAACTCTACCTCTCTCTTCCACCCAAGTAACCGCCTGTTCGAAATTCTCCTTCCAGAAATCACACAGGTACCGTCGGACAGCCTCTTCGTCACTAGGCGTCGCACTCGTTACGGCGACGTCCGCTGCCCTTGGCTGGCCTCGTGTCCATGCCATCTCGGGGATCGTCACGCCTGTTTCTTGCAGGACTTGACAATGAGGTGGAGTTTCAGTTGTGACCTGATCACAAGGGTGGAAATCACCGGGGTGTGTCAGCTGCTCTAGGTTGGGAGTAATAACCCCGGGTGCATACGAGAATGACAAATGGTGTAGTTCTTGGCGGGTCGTAGCGGACCCTGTATATGGCTGCTTCTCCATCATGAGCTCAATGGGATCAACCGGATGCGAATGCTGGTGGGATTGGTCTTGACTTGTACTTGACAGACCAGGGCAGTGTTGTGGAGATTCTTGATTTGACGGGGTTAGGGCTGTGTCCTTGACGTCAGGGTTTATGTAATGCGTGGAACTTGAAGCTATTTGAGGATAGAAACAACTACCAACAATTTTAATGCCACGACGGCGGCCAGTCCATTCAGGAGCACCCAGTGTGCATCGTTGAATCAAATGACGAATACCTTCTGGAGTGGCGTGGAAAGTAGGAAATTGGACAGGACATCCGCAGGGACATGGAGAGGATAGTGTATCAGGTACACCTATATGCCTGACAGAGTTGACTGATGGTGAAGAATCTAGAGAATGAGGTGGTGTGCTCTGATCTGAAGTTAGTGCCATTTTTGAGGCCTCAGCAGAGCGACATGGTCGTTCTGCAAAGATGTCGAGGCCAGTAAATGTTGCGGCGCTGATGCAGGGTTGAGATTCGAAGATACACCATAGGAGCTTACCAGCCATGAAGACCATGGCAGATTCTCGCTCTTGAGATGTCAAAAGGGTCCAATCGCTATTGCGGCTTTGAGATGCTAAGTTTGGAGCACTAAGCTTTGAAAGAAGTGTGCGTGCTTGGGCAGCTACGGCAGACAATGGAGACAAATGATGGTGTCGGGCTGCAGGAGATGGTGTATTAGAAAGGCAGACTATAGGATCAGTCATAGAAATGGGGTCAGCTAAATGCCTGTGCCCAACGCCGATATTCCGAGTCTGCTCTCTTGTTTGTGTTGCCGTTTCCTTTGGCCAATCCTTCACTTTGTCCTGACCAACATCACTACTATCACTAGCCGCCAGTGTCTTCAAATGCCGTATGTACACCACCTCTGGTGCCAACCACGATACCCAGGTCCCCTTTCGTTCCAAATCAATCAGAACGGCATTTTGGCTGGCGTCTATCATGATATTGTCTGGTTTTATATCAGGATAATAGCCCATAGGTGCCATAGAAACATGTTCTAGTGCCTCTACTATTTGCCGGGCCCAGCGTGTCCGCGTAGATAGCGGAAGTAAGCCAGGGGCACAGAGACTTGCAGTGAGACTGCCGCCAGATATGTAGGGAAGGAGGAAGCCGCGAAGTTGATTACCACCAAAGGTAGCACGTTTAGTGACGAGAAACGGGGGAGGCGGTAGAACATATGGGTGCGGAGGAGTCGTTAGGAGATGGTATAGTTCGGAGTATAGTCCAGGGACATCGTTGGCGCGGATGGCTGTTTTATAGATGTAGAGGGTTGATGAAGACTTGCAAGTGACAAGATATGCGTTTGCTTGTATGGACTTTTGCAGACAGAGATTGGAGAGGTCGATCTGGGACAGTGTTGTAAGTGCTGGCAGTGGATGTGACGACACGGTTTCTTTCCACTGGGCTTCAACTTGTTGAGTACGTTTCCAGGCAAGCGCAAGTTGCTGATTGTTAGCAAAGCGGACTTTGAAATTACGCGGGTCTAGTGTCAGCCTTGAAACCTCAATGGCACTTCCTTCAGGAACACTGTTATACATGCGCTGGAAGTCTGGCATCTTCTCAGCCCAATGAGCAATGCCATTCAACACATGTCGTGAGAAGTCAGAGACCACGTTAGGGGCCATGGCCAATGAATTCAAATCCCTCTGTAACAGTTTAAGCCCAGAGTCTGCAACCTCATCAAATGCGTCTTCACTGATAGCAATGGATATCGCCCGTGGAGGGGACCCAATAGCAAAAGACGGAACAGCTGAGATACAGACATAGGGCACATGTTCACGAAAGAAGATCCAACCTGATGTATTTTCAGGTACCGAGTCGACTCTGTTCTTGGGATTGGCTGGAGACGTGAGCCAAGATTTGGCGAGTAAAGGTGGGGAGGGACTAGATAATCCTGCGGCGAAGCGGATAAGCGGTGAAGTGACGATGCGGTGGTTCTTCCGGGTGACTTCCATTCTGAAGGAGAAGCAAAGGCTATATTGGAATTAGATAATGCTGAGTTTTATGGAAATTTGCCTCGTTATAAAGCCAAAAGAAAAAGGAAATCAAATTGGATACAATCGTGATGATCAAAGAAGGCTAGCCTCATCTTTCTTTGAATGACTGCCTTGCCTTTTAAGAAAATCAAAGCCTCAGAGATTTTCCAGCCTTTTGCCATCATTTTGAAATGAAGGGTAGTTTCCATTTACAATGATTCCAGCCCAAAAGTTAGACACAACCATGGTAGTTACTCTAAAATCAGGAACTTTGTTCATCGTAGCCTCATTACTCCTACTACTTTTGGAATTACCACATTTTCATATTCATATCCTCAGGCGCTGACTACACCACAATGAGAGCCTTGATGCAACCAAAGAAACGGAAACAAAGAGAATGATGAGGTCCATGGACATGATTCGCGTCTCAAAGTGGGATATTTTAAGTCCCGGATGCAAACAACTGGATTATTCGATGAGGGAAAACTGCCGATTTGTTAAAAGTACAGGAGAAAAAGGGAAATGAAAGAGGTACCGCAGCTTGAGGCTGTTGGGTGGCTCTATAATTCGCTGAAAATGGGGAGACAAGAAGAGGAGAGTAGTGGCTGTAGGTGAGCCTTATGATTTATTGGTGGTTTTCAAAGTATGACTGTGGCATTTCTTCCGAATTCGGTCACCAAGAGCTTGGTTCAAGGCTAACATCGGCCCACCATCTTGTCTCGGTATATTCCACTTCAAGTTTCCTCGAGTCTTACTGTTTATTATACATATAAGCTAGATTGACACCACCACAATCTCCAATACATGATTGGAAGCCAGATATCCGCTTTAATAACATTTGCCATCTTTGTGTACCATCAACCTCCAGACCGAAGCCCAAGAAAGCTACGATACCAAAAGCCGTCCTATTCGGGGAACTCTTCTACAACACCCATCTACAACCTTCTCAATCTTTCTAAATATTCGCTGTCGGTCGACCAAACCCTTGCACAACAGCTGATAAAAGCTGATGCGCAATAGCCGTAGACGGGGGCAGTCTCAGCCCATCATACCCCACATGTGTTTCCTGGTCCAGATTCGACGTTCCCACCCTCAATGCCGTCTGCACCTCCGCAATCGGATACCACTGTGCGTCCTCCAACTCAGCGTCATGCCCCAAGTCAATTTCCTCACCCTCGGGCAATGCCTGGGCAACAGCGCCAATCATTAAACTAGCTGGGTACGGCCACGGCTGCGTAGAATGCAAAACAACCCGTCCAACCCTAACTCCTGCCTCCTCCCAAACCTCTCGAATCACTGCATCCTCTACGCTCTCGCCTTCTTCCACAAATCCCGCCAATGTACTATACCAACCCACAGGATACCGAGCTTGCCGGCCAAGAAGGATACGCTCACCGTCGGCTGATAGAACGGCGGCAATCATGACGGGGTCGTAGCGAGGGAAACAAAGGTTGGAGACACCGATGCGTGTGTGACAGGGGGCACGAGCCGTGGGCGTTTCCTGGCCAAGGTAGTCGGTAGGAGGGCAAATCCGTTTGTAGCCGGATTGTACTGAGAAAGTTGGAGAGCCACAGCCAGCGCAGAACTTGTTACGGGCGTTCCAATCAAGGAGAGAACGGGCTTGGGCGTAGATGGCAGCTGTGGGGTGATGTTAGTGATGCTAGAGGATACTTTGGGAAATGATGGTGTGTGCTTGAGTAGTTAAGTGTGTGTGTGTGTGTGTGTGTGTGTGTGTGTGTGTGTGTGTGTGGCCGCCACAGTGGAAGCGAATACGTGTGATAAGTGTGTTGGGCAGTAATAGCTGATGCGCAAAGACGAATAGGACTTTGGCAGTGGTAATCTTTAGGGCAAGAGTGCTTCAGGCTTCGCGTTGATAAAAAGGTCTCATACAGCGGCTCATGTCCCGAAAAAGGGCACACCCTATGTTCCGCCGTCATTTTACTAGCAACGCCAAGTACCACTTAACACGCCCTCCTCCCCTCATTCATAATCCTGCCACATTCGAGACCATCACTGCACATCACCTCCAACATCGACACAGGGTTCTCCCCGGGATATTCACTCACCATCCGTAGCTTTCAAAGTCATTGACCTGGGATACTTCATAAAGTGCACACCATCCTCTCTCTTTTCAACACCCTCCACCACCCCCTGAGCTACTTCCTCATAGTCCCCTTTGGGAGTCACATCAATGGCAAACCACGCCTGGCCACGGTACTTCTTGTACTCAAACCTCGCACTCTGGTCTTCCTCAATACCCAAAAACAGCACCAGCGGTTTACTCTTGGTCGAATCATAATCCTTGATCAACGCCTCCTCAGGCTTCTCAAACGGATTCCCACCAGTCAAAGGAGTCACAGTCTCATGCTTGAATAGAGCCAGATTAGCCTTGTCTTTAACTACTGGGAGAAGATCCTTCAGCAAGATAAAGTTTGTGTCCGGGTGTGTAAAGGCGGAGCTCAGGAACGTGTAGTCGTTGCGGAGAAAAGAGAGTCGGTTGACTTTGGTGCCGGAAAAGTAGTTGATAAGGCCACGGCCATAGTGGCGGGAGAGCATGGAGTCGGGTGCGAGGGGCTCAATAAGAACAGGCGATGGTGAGCTCATTATTTGATGAGGAAATGAGTGGTTTTGATTAATTGAGAGTAACGTTAAGTGGATTCTAATTCGGATCTAAGGCTAGGACGTCGATAGCTCCGTTAGGGTTTTCGAATTTGTAGGGTAACCCAGGTTACGTCAAAGAAGGAAAGAACTCACGTAATACTCAATACTGACTGAAGCAGCAGAAATTGAAGCTGAGAAGTCAAAAATTGACCTACATTTAACATTGGCTTCACGATCTTCATCAAACACCCTCGATTTTCTCCAATTCCCCTCACCGATTACGGCCTTTATCAATTGCGGCTTAAACCAGCCAGCGGCAATTATCGAGTCATTACTAATACAACCCCGGCGCTTTGTCTTTCCCAAAGCGGTCTTGGCGGAATTCCCTTGTTCCGTCATGACGTCGCCTAGAGCCGCAGTTGCCTAATATCGTCAATCACTCGTCGTCAGATTGTAACTCATTTCTCTCAATCTTCAACTTCATCTTGTCATCACCATGCGCCCTGCCAGCCTCCGCATCCCTTACCGGGACAAATTCCCCAACCCTACTCACCATCCCGCAACAGCCACATCTATTCCGGCCGCCCTCGACGCCCTTCTCCAATTCTTCACCGCCCGACCACCCCTGGGTCTCCCCAACTCCACCGTCATCATTTCCGGCGCCGGCCTCTCAGTTGCCTCTGGCCTTGCCGACTACCGCGGTGAAAACGGCACCTATCGCGTTAATAAATCCTATCGGCCCATCTACTATAACGAGTTCGTTGCCAGCCATGCCGCGCGGAAGCGGTACTGGGCGCGGAGCTTTTTGGGGTGGACGAGTTTGCATAATGCGCGGCCGAATGCGGGGCATTATGCTGTGAGGGATCTCGGGAGGTTGGGGGTTGTTGGGTCGGTGATTACGCAGAATGTGGATTCTTTTCATCCAGTGGCGCATCCGCAGCTGAGAACGACAGAGTTACATGGTTATCTGAGGGCGGTGAAGTGCATCACTTGTCATTCCGAGTTTGACAGGGAGCATATTCAGGACCAGTTGGCGAGGTTGAATCCGGTATGGGCCGAGTTTCTACGGGAGGCTATTGCGGATGGAGAATTGTCGGTTGAGGATATCTTGAAAGAGTCAGGAAAGATCAGTACCCGAGGTATCAAGTCTAATCCCGACGGTGACGTCGAAGTCCCTGGAGCTCCCTACCAGACGTTCCGATATCCTCCGTGTCCCCGGTGCCTAGCCGATCCTACGGTTGACGCCACTGGACACAAACACAAAGTAGAAGTCGACAACGATGGTGCCTGGATGCCAACTAGCACTGGCGGTGTCATAAAGCCAGCCGTAGTCCAATTTGGAGAGAACATTGCGGATACAGTCAAGAATGCAGCTCAGGAGCAGATTGATAACGCCGGGAAACTGCTGGTCTTGGGCACGTCTTTGGCCACTTATTCAGCTTGGAGATTGGCAAAGAGTGCCAAAGATCGGGGCATGCCGGTTGTGATTGTGAATATCGGTGGAGTAAGGAATGAAGAATATTTCTTTGAGGGGGTCAAGCCGACGCAAACCGGGGCGGAGGCAGTCAGAGTAGAGCTACCGACACATGTTTTGTTACCTCAATTAGTCGATAGATTGTGTGAAGACCTTATCGTTGATGAGAAAACGCCTATAGAAATGGATGCTGCACGGGCGAGAGGAACGGGCCACATGTTCAAGGAGATGCTGCCATGACGGCGTGATATATTGTAAGATGTTATAATACAGGTTATTGAACAGATCAGATATATCCAAAGGAAATTCAGAGAGTAGCTGATTAGAAGTAGCTGGATATGCCCTTCTTCTTCTTGAGTTGAGCAACGGCGGTTTCTGTCTCAACCGGGTTCTCGATAACCTTGGCCACTTCAGGTTTCCGTTCCGGAGTCTTGTGAACCTTTTCCTTGATCGTGGTGTTGCTGGCCAATTCGTTAACAACTATATTCACGTTTAGCATATAATCCATCACACAGCAGCTTTCTTCAAAAAAAAAAAAAATCTCACCCTTTTCCCATTCCAACTCGGACTCCTCATCACCAGCTCCCAAGGCCCTCTCTACATCAAATTTCTCCCCCTTCTGCAACCTCCCAATCACCTCCTTCAACAACTCCAACCTCGCATCCATATGCCTGTTAAACTTGGTAAACTCATTCCGCATACCCAGCAGATTAATCGACATTGACCCAATCAGAATAAACATCAGCATAAAAAACGACGCCGGGTTGTTCTTCCAGCTCTCCCACGTGCTCACTTGTCCCGTTTGGCGGACGGCACTTTTGCGCCGGAGAAACTTTGGAATGAGGGATTTCCATAATGATGGTTGGGCAATGGCGGGGAGGTGCGTGGTGCTGGCAGACCGGAGCTGAGGGATGCCGGAAATTTGGAGGCGAAGGGCCGGGAGGGCGGGAGACCGGGCGGCTGAGAGGCCCGTGAGGAGGGATCGCGGCAAAGACATGATGATGTTCAGTTAATAGTAAAATAGTCAATGTCTGCAATTGACACACTCAAGAAACGACAAACGGACTGTTTGATTCGATATATCTATTAGCGCATTCAATCAAAAGAATTGAAATCCGTGATAATTTTTGCTCAGCGTTTTTTAAGGGTTTGTTGAACATAAAGAAGTTGCCCTTGACAACAGCCGAAGATGACCCGAATATCCACATTGGAGCATCCCTGTCGATCTTATGCATCCCACCTTTGACAAGCTTCAACACCGCGTTTTCACGAGCCTAAAAGAGCTGTTTTGATGCTGAAGGCCTTTTGTTTTGCAGCATGTGCATCAGGGTGTAAAATCCTGTCCATTTCTGGAATTTCATGTTCAAGGTTTGCGTAACGTCGTTGACTCTCATTTCGTTGTTTCAAAGATATTACTTGTTTTTTCTCTTTGGGTAGTTACCTTGCTTCTCTTTGTTTCGAATTTCATGACCCCTCGATTATTCACGCACGACCTAAATAGCGTCTTTAATCAGATATCACCATCTACCCCTCTACCGACCAGCTAATTGTCGAACGCCCATATACACACATTTACCCAAGATGCCACCCTCAACTTCCAAAACGGAGCAAATGAACTCCATACTTGCTGACCTTACCGCTGTAACAACTTGCTCCCCCGCCACCCTCCGCCTCCTCAACGACCTCCTACGCGCCGACGACCCCGCCACAACAACCAAACCCCGAACAAAATCCTCAACCGGACCCCGCACCAAATCCTCCGCCATCCCACCCACAAACCCGTCCGGCCTCACCACTGTTGACCGTGAACGCTTTGCCACCCAAGTCACCAACGTCACTCTCAACTCCCTTCGCACCGCGACCCCGCCAACTGCACGGACCAATGACCGCCCACTTGACAAGGAGAATCAGCCGCTGAGACTAGCATCTGCGCAAGCGCCACTGGAGACTCGGAGGCCGAGGGCGCTGAATCGAGTGGCGACGACAATTGGGATGAAGGAGGGCAAGAATGCTGTGGGGAAGACGTCAAAACCGGCAACGGGGTGTATGTGTGTCGTGGAGTGTGCGCGGGTGGCATTGAATGTGCTGATCAGTGCACGGCCACCCGGCGATGCCAGTGTTGAGACCGCGGCGTTGACGTTTATTGGGAGATTGTTGACATTGGGACTGTATCAGGAAGGGTTAGCGGACCTTGGGGCGTTTCGGAAACGATTGGATATCGTTTTGACAAAGATGACCAAGGCAGCGATGAAACCAGTAGCCAAGGAAGTTGGTCCAGGTGACATTCTGACTTTTACTGGGGCGGATATTCCGGTGGCGCAACGACCAATTGTGGTGTTGGCGCAAGTACACGCAGTGCGTTTGCTTACCATGAGTCGGAATGTCAAGGTGGTGGAGGGCGCAGTGTCAGCGCTACGGTATAACGAAGCTAATTCGCCTTCTCGTATAATAGCGAGTTTGATAGCGGGGAATCCGGCCAAGTATGTGCGACAAATGGAGATTATGACCAAATCGATCCTGGCCTTGTCTCCGAGTTGGTCATCACGGGATGATGCAGAGGCGGCAGACCGAGGGAGATATCCCAGTCCGGTAAAGGCTTTTGAGTTACAATGTATCGGACTCTTGTCGGCGCATGTGGTTATTCAGCACCAGGGACAGTCGACCGAGTATTATTCAAAGGTTATTCTACCTCTGAGTAAGGTATTTTCAGCCTTGAAACGGAGGGGAGAGATGGAGACTGGGGCTTATGGCATCGCGGCAGCTTATTACAATATGATTAAGGAGGTCTTGGAGCCAAAGATTGGGAAGTGGCCAGGGCCGGATGACGCCGCAATGATGTCAATACATTTAACGTTGGGATCATTAGCTGCTACGGCCGGGCATATATCAGAGGCAGCCAAGTGGATACAGGGTGTATACGATCTCATGACACCCAATGTTAACTCCATCAGGTACACATCAGTCTCAGCCCAACTACTTGCCGTTCTCTTGAAAGAGCCAAAGCTTAATCCCATCACTGTATCTATATCCAACACAGTTATTACCGGCCTCGACGGCACTGTCAAAGGTGAAATGAGCGAACTCGAACAACTGACGCTAGACCTCAATACTCTTCGGCGCCGAGCTCTCCGTTTTATGGCTATAATGCGTCAGTCTGCGGATGATACTTTGCTCGGGAACCTCGAGACTCTCTGTTTGCAATTCCCCCGGTTTGCTGCTCGCTGGCTTGGAAAACAACCGGCTGACGACGCACAGCAAAAGGATGTGCTGCGGTTTGAACAACGACGACAACTTTTGGTAGATCACGCGGATTCTATTGTTGATGGCTGTATCATGGTTCTGAAACGGCGGCTGGACAATGAGGACCAGGATTGGACTAGTCTCAACTCGATACTGCAATACTGTGTTGACTTTCTCCTCCGCATGGGCGACTATCCGTCTCCGGCTCAAGACGAAGGCCTTGTGTCGAACCAATACGTCAAGATCTCAGGTCTGTACTTCCTCTATGCTTCCAAGACAAAAGGCGTCAAGGATAAGACGGAACAAGCCAATGGTCTCAAGGCTTTAAGACGGAGTATCGAAACGCTCAATGGTCGTCCGGCCGCCGAGAAGGAAAAGGCAAAATACACGGCCAAACTCGAGAAACTCGCGGAATCATACAAGCACTTTGGACATGCCTCTGAGGCTCGGTCACTCCTACACAAGCTGTGTCTGGATCTTGCGGAAGATGGTGTCTTGAGTGATGTAGCCATGTTGATGGAGGCCAAATCTCCGTCTGTGGCTTGGAACAAGCATGCTGATGCGAGGATTTTGTCTCGAGCGTTGACGACATTGGCAAAGCTGGGGAGTGTGAGTGTGGATGACTCGTGGATGGAGGCTTTGGAGGAGTTGGAAAAGGCGGCCCTGGTTGAGCATCGGATTCATGTTGTTTCCGAAGCGGCGAGAGATGGGTTAGTGGCTGTGAGGGAGAATACAGAGACGTTGTTGGGCATTTACGAAAAGGAAGGTTGCCATTTTCGCCATCTGAGAGCTCTGGTATTTCTGTATGAGCAGTTGTTTGCCCGTGGTGAGAATGTCGAGGATCTGGCCGCCAAGATCATTGCATCTAAAGACCGTTTAGATTCTGAAGGCTACGGTCAAGACGATAAACTGACTCCATACTTTGATGAAACCTGGGCTTACTTCAAATCCATCGAGATGCTCCGCAACCCTGATTTCGGAACTACCTCCTTCTCCGAAGCCGTTCACGGCTGGCGGTCTGCTGTCTCTTCCGCCATGTCCCAGAGTGGCTCTCTCGAAGATGTCATGTCGAATCCAGACGCCCTTCTCCGACATCTTGGGGCTATTCGCGAGTATGCGGCCATGCGTGGAGATAGCAAGGTGTTGGCTGATGTGCTAGAGTTGTCGCGGGATATTTGTATTGCAATGGCATCGAGTCCGGGGAACGTGCTACTTTATGAGAGTATGCTAGGAACGCATTTCCTTGAGATGGGCGACCATTCCAAGGCGGCGTCGATTTTCTCGAGACAGAGGCAGCAATTGGATGATGACGAGGAGGATGGACCAAGGGATGGACATGTTTCTTATTGTTTGGCTTCGGCTAATTATGATATTCAGAGAGGCGATCTCGAGCAAGCGTAAGTTCAACAAAAGGGGAGTAGACTGTGTTTTAGTAGTTGATTACTAACAATCGTGGTTACACAGACAAAAGAGCCTTGATGAAGCTCGTCGGATATTCGAAGCCAATAAGTCTTCGATTTCTACCATGACGCGGGTCAAATTCACCTCGGAAGCCAGTCATCTCTATTCAGTCCTCGCCCTCAACCGCGGTGACTCAGCCCAGGCTCTAGAATATGCCCGGACATCGGTCAAAATCATCTACCAACTCTGGTCCCGCTTCGAACAATTCAAGAACGAAGAATTCTCCTCGCCTACGACTGAGTCCCCCGAAGAACTTTCTTCCCGTATCCAAGGTCACGGTGCCGAATTCTGGGGCTTAACTCCGCCCATGATGCGCTATCTCCAGCGTGCTTCCGCTGTTTACATGTATCTTGGTTCCTTTGCCGACACGCAGTACTATGCCGAGCAAGCGTATCGTGTAGCCAGTAGTACAGGCTCTGCGCGGTATCAGGCACAGGCGGCCTGCTGGGCAGCATCGGTGCTAGTTAAGGGAGATAACCTGATTGATGCTGAAAAGTACATTTCAGTGGTCAAGAGATATCTGGCGGAGACGGAACCGTGTGTGAACTCGGTATCACTTGCTTGTCAGCTGGCGAGCATGTTCCGGAGTATCGGGGATATAGATGAGGAGGTGCAGATGTTGGAGTTGGCCAATGGACATATGAGTGTGGTCGGAGCATCGGCGGATGATTCTTCCGAGGATGATATCTCGGGGAAGATGAAAGATATGGGGCTGAAAGAGGAGAAGAAGGAAGATCAAGCTAGTATCAGCCGGACATGCTCAACAAGAGCGACGGCCTCGACGAGGTCGACAAGGGCAAAGGCTTCAGCCGGCTCGATGCAGGCTACTACCGTGGCGTCAACGGCCAAGGCCAAGGCTGCTACGACTCGAAAGGCCACCGGAGCTACAGTCACCCGGAAAGCCCGGGCTGATACGGCGACTACCCAAAAGGCCCTGGCGACCGCATCTGCTGCTGCTGAAATGGCCCAATCAGAAGCTCAGGCGGTGACTTCTCCAATAGTCTCTCAGATGCTCAAGACCAAGACCTCGCTGATACTATCACAGGGTTTGGCACTAATTGGCCAGAAGGATTATGTCGGCGCCTATGTGATTCTGCAGGAGGCCGGTCAGGTGATGTTGGAGACTACATCGTCGATGGAACGGGATGTTGCCTGTGCCATGTGTCTTGTTGGCCGAGCGCTTGAAAAGATGATTCGGGATCCGGTGTTCTCCGTTGTACAGGATTCGACATTATCGTTCCCTGCTGTGTGCAATGGCAAGGCTGCGTTGGTAGCCGAGGATAGCGATGTTGAGATGATGGGTGTTGATATTGTGGCGGAACGGCCAAAAGCGAAGCCCCGGAGCCGGGGAAAGGCGGTAGCAAAGGGGCCGTCGTTTGTGGATGATTTGAGGGAAGCAAAGGAATTGCTGTTGAAGGCGAATTCGGTGGCTTCGGTTTGTGGTGATGCCGGGTTGGTTTACCGGGTTTCATCGCTATTGCAGACAGCGTTAATCTTTTTGTCAGCGACAACGATGGAGAGCAATGTTGTATCCCATCCGGCTTATGCGTCTTCTACCGTTGAATACGCCCGTAACATTGTATGGAGACGAGAACGGGATGCTTCCACTTGCTCCTTCTCACTCCTTACAGAGTGGCCGCCAGTCTTTGATGACGCCTCGGTCCAACGGACTGCGATTGTTGAAGGCTATGGTGACATCTCCCGATTTCAACAAGATTACGTCGATATTCTTCCTGCTGAATGGTGTGCTATTTCCCTGGCTCTCAGTGATAGCAAAAGCGATCTCTGTATAACCAAGCTCCAGGCTGGACATACACCCTTTATGCTCCGACTTCCCCTTGAACGTGCCACCTCTCGTGAAATGGACGTTGACGCCTTCAACTTTGCCCAAGGCCACGCTGAGCTTCTAGACATAGTATCACAGAGCAACGAGTCGTGCCACAGTGCCAAGAAGATGACAGATCGGGAATCTCGCGTTCAGTGGCGCAAGGACCGGGAGGATATTGATCAGCGCTTGGAGGCGTTGCTGGAGAATATTGAGCATTTGTGGCTGGGTGGATTCCGTGGTATCTTTTCTCAACATCAGAGGAGGACGGATTTGTTGGCGCAGTTTCAGCAGAGCTTTCAAGAGACTTTGGATAAGCATTTGCCGTCGAGGAGAAAGGTTAGGGGACGGAAGGAACCGAAGAAAGTTACTTTGGATCCTCGGATATTAGATTTATTCATTGGACTCGGAGATCCGTCGGATCACGAGGACTCGGAGTCGCAGCAGTATGATATTGATGAGGCCTTGACGGACTTGTTGTATTTTGTTGTGGATATCCTACAGTTCCACGGGGAACGAAACGCCTATGATGAGATTGACTTTGATGCCATGATTATTGATACCATGGATTCTCTCACTGCTTATCATGACGCAGCGGGGACGAAATGCCGCCTCGATATTCCCAAGCACACACACACCATTCTGGTCATTGACAAAGAACTTATCCCTTTTCCATGGGAATCCCTCCCGTGCATGGAAAGCCAAGCTGTCTCCCGAGTTCCCTCTCTCGACTACCTCCGCCGCGCCATCCTTGAACAAAATAATGCGCGTGCTCTGCGCCCAGAAGCCTCTGGTCCACCGGGTCATGTTGTCGGCCGTGGATCTGGTACGTACATATTGAACCCCGGTGGCGACTTATCCAACACCCAAGCACGCTTTGAAGGGGCAATGGCAGCTTTACCAAGTTCTTGGAAGAGTATTGTTACGACGACACCGACAGAGCAGGTTTTTGAGGAGGCGTTGGCGACGAGAGATATCTTGGTGTACATGGGACACGGATCTGGGGCACAGTATATCCGGAGCAAGACGGTCCGGAAGATGGAGAAACTCCGGGCGACGGCCCTACTGATTGGATGTTCCTCGGCAAAGTTGACGCCTGCAGGTATTTTTGAACACTATGGGACGCCGAGGAATTATCTGTTGGCGGGATGTCCGGCAGTGGTGGGGATGCTTTGGGATGTGACGGATCGGGAGATTGACCGGTATGCGGCGGGGTTGATGGAGAATTGGGGAATGTTGCCGGTAGGGACGTTCAAGGAGGAGTTTTTTATGGATGCACATAAGACGGCGGGGCAGAGGAAGTATAGGAAGAGGGAATTTCAAAAGGGGGAGATGTCGTTGGTGGAGGCGGTGGTGGAAGCGAAGGGGAGGTGTACGTTTAGGTATTTGACGGCGGCAGCTGTGGTGGTTTATGGGATTCCAGTTTACATGGGGGAGTAGACATATGGGGGGGGGAGGGGGGGAGGGGATAGATGGGAGTTTATGTGTATATAGACTTGATTTTTTTCTTCGCATTGGGTGGTGTTTGTGATATCTTTACTTTGGGTGGTTTTGGTTTTATATTGTTTAATGATAATGTCAGTGACAAGTTGAATATTTGATATCAAGAATTGGTTAATGGATCTACTAACGTTCCACTAGGTATAAGTGCCAAGGTAGGGACATCACTAGGGTTATATTTACTTGGGGTTTGAATTATTACTATCTTTGCCATGTAGCACAACATATTCTAGTTGCAGACTCGACACATTCCACTACAGGTAGTGTGTAATTGCTTACCAAATATTGTGGATGGCTATGAGTCGAACGAGATACGAAAAGACCGAAGGTCCGTGATCGCGTCGGTGCGTTGGGCGTCTTCCTAATACAACTTTTGTTATATACATAGCTTGGGCTGACAATTACGGAACGGCCGTGGTTCCCAGGTGGTTGTAGCGCGATGGGAAACATGGGGGCAGGGTTATTGTGGTGGACCCGACGGCTTCTTTCTTGTACTATCAAACTTTTTAGAACAAGATGTAATGGTTTGTTGATGTCTATGGGTCGTATCGTGTATCGTGTGTGTGAGTGTGTGCGTGTGCACGAGTGAAGAATGGCGTTTGTTTGGGTAAACGAGAGCGAGAGAGAGCAAGAGAAGACAAGAAGATGGTTCTATGGTTGCGCATGGACAACTTGGATGGACGGCTATAACCAGGCTATGCTGTGTATGTATTGGTTTGGTGGTTGTTCATTATAGGATTACTAAAAGGAAACGCAACTGCCGTGTGTTGTACGTAAGTCCAATGATATAGGTAGTTACCCTTTCGTCTATAAATCAATCGTGCCTTCCATATTCGCTAGTTACTTGGGGAAATGATATTTTTTTGCACACAAAACGTGAATAATCACAATCACAATCTACCGACATTCAACCATCAACACCACCCATCACTATCACCATTCATCATGAACAACTTGGATTAGATTCCTTGCTTCCTTCTAGCTTCTAGTGATGGGAAGGAAGACTTGCAGCCAATTATTTTCAAGGTCAAAGTTCCCTGCAACTTTCAAAGTTACTAGGGGGAAATAGATTCCAAGATTACAAGGGCTTCAAGGCTGTCTTTTTGGCATTTGGTCTGGCCTTGTAACAACTTATTGCGATTCTGCGGTGATCCTACGAGGTTTAAGCTTTGCTTGCAGGCCGCGAATTTCAATGTGTGAGAGAGTTGGATTGGGTTGTGGATTCTTGTTAACTTGTCTAGATCATCAAAAACTGGTCGCTTCATCTGTCTAATCTTCATTCACATCTCGACTTTTCCAACCTACAGAGCCGCTATACTCATCTGCGGTCTTTTATCAATAATCTTTGGGTGACATTTCATTGACGAATGCGTCTTTCCAGAAGCTTTGAAAGAATCCAGCCGATCACCTTCATTTCTTTCCCGCGCGCGGTTACACTTTATACCATCTCGTCTCCCTTACATTGACTTCTTCGAATAGTTCCAGGCCTACGGAATTCACCCTGTTACATCTATCGGCTTTGGAACTAGTCTCCCGATACTCCAACCCTTGTTTGTCTATCAAAGATATAGATATTCTCTTGCCTCTAATATCTCGTCAAGCGACCAACCCGCTTGCCCCCGTGAGCCTGCTTGGCCACCTGGAAATTCCAGCCAATGATTCAAACCCGGGACTGGCTGCTACACCTACCCATCACCAAGACGACAAATTGACACCAAATTAAAACAATGCCTCCGCCACCCGACGAGTCTTCCAAAGAAGATGTTCATGTCGTATTCCCCGGCCTCAACCCCGATGAGATTGTTGCTGCCTCCCTCCTCATGCAAAAAGACCACCACCACGAGATATCGCAAGACGATGCCGCGTCCGTGACTACAACACAAGCGGGAGATACTATCCCTATGCTCGATATGGATATAACGGACTTTAGCGATCTGACCGATATCGACTTTGCCTCCCTGGTGACCTCTGCAGGCAAATCTACAGAATCAGAACCGACAGACACACCAAAGATTTCAAAAACCAAGGCCAAACATCCACGACTAACAAAGAAAACTGAGATACCCCCCACCAATTCCTCCGCAAAAGCCGCCCCCGAACCTGGTCCATCAATACCACATTTCATTGAAGATGACGCCGCCGACGAATTCGGTCTTTCCGGTGGAAGTAGCAAGGCTGCTGATCAATCCCTCGACAAGTCTGTGTCAAAATCAAAAGAGGACAAGGAGCCACAGCCTGCTTGGAGTGAACTTAAGACAAAAGCTGGTAAAGAACGGAAAAGGCTCCCGTTGGCTTGCATTGCCTGTCGGCGCAAGAAGATTCGTTGTTCCGGAGAGAAGCCCGCGTGTAAGCACTGTTTGCGCTCGCGCATCCCATGCGTCTACAAGGTTACCACACGGAAAGCGGCGCCGAGGACAGACTACATGGCCATGTTGGATAAACGGCTAAAGCGCATGGAAGAGCGCATAATCAAGGCAGTTCCCAAGTCGGATGATAGCCACATGCAGACCATTGCTCGTGCCGTGGTCAAGCCGGCAATTCCTGGAAGTATCAAGTCCGGGACTAGTACGGCGGGGTCATCGAAAAAGAGGGCGGCAGATGAGGCTTTTGGACAGGATATAGATTCTTGGTCGCGGGCGCCGTCACAGGCGCAAATGGAGGGACCACAGTCTTCGGCAGTCATCCAAGAGTCGTGTGATGACAAATTGTTTTTGGAGGGATCAGAGGCATTACCACCACAGGATATCCAAGATCATCTGGCAGAGGTTTTCTTTGATAACGTCTATGGGCAGGCATATCATCTTTTACATAAGCCTAGTTATATGCGAAAGTTGAGGTTAGTCAAGTAGTTGATGCTAACGATATCGGGAGACATTCCCTATCGCATCTCTGCGATCTCGCTTCGCTTTTTTTCCTTGTTTCCGGAACCCTGGCTAACATCATCCCATCTTGGTAGGGCTGGATCTCTTCCACCAGTAATGATTCTCTCAGTATGCGCCATATCTGCCCGATTCTCTACTCACCCGAAACTCAACACCTCTCCCAACTTTCTCCGCGGCGAAGAATGGGCCGATGTCGCCCGCAAAATCGTCATTACTCGCTACGAATGGCCTAATATCACCATCCTCATCTGCCTTCTCATCCTCGGTCTCCATGAATTCGGCACCTGCCACGGCGGCCGCAGTTGGGCTCTTGGCGGCCAGGCAATGCGCATGGCGTATGCATTGCAGCTGCATCGAGATCTTGCGCATGATCCGTCGAGTGACAAGCCGCAGTTGAGCTTTGTTGATCGAGAGATTCGGCGGCGGACCATGTGGGCTTGTTTTCTGATGGATCGGTTGAATTCTTCAGGGACCGATCGACCCATGTTCATCTTGGAGGAGTCAATAAAGATCCCATTGCCCATCAAGGAGACACATTTCCAGTTGGATGTACCAGCGCCCACGCCAGACCTGAGAGGAGACGTGCCGAGCCCAGCATCGGCATATGATGGAGCTTATAACGATGCTACCGAGAATATGGGGGTAGCAGCGCATACTATCCGTGTTATTGCACTGTGGGGGCGAATTATTACCTATGTGAATCTTGGCGGTAAGGATCGGGATGTTTATCCGATTTATAGTCCCGAATCCGGATATGTTAAGCTGGCACGGGAGGCCGAGGACCTCCTGGAGAATCTACCCGAGAGTCTCTCGTACTCATCCGAGAACATCCAACTGCATCGCAATGAGAACATGGCGAATCAGTTCATCTTTATGCATATCGCCATCCAGCAGAATATTCTCTTCCTAAGCAGGATTCTTCTCGGTAAGCCTCCGAGTCCTGAGGCTGCGGCAGCTACGCCCCGTGATTTCGTCACTACGATTCAAAAGAAGGCATTTGCTACAGCCAACCGTATTTCGGAACTCTTGCGAGACGCCGAGTCTCACTTTGTTGCAGCTCCCTTTGCTGGATATATTGCCTTTTCATCAAGTACAATCCACATTCTTGGCATCTTCTCTGGCGACTCATCAATGGCTATTCGGTCCAAAAAGAACCTTGTCACCAATGTCAAATATCTATCTCGCATGAAAAGATATTGGGGCATGTTCCATTGGATGTCAGAGAACCTTCGGGAACAATACCGCACCTATGCCGACGCTGCATCCCAGGGCGCCTCCGAAGAAGAACGGACTACAGCTACACCAATCGTCCAGTACGGTGACTGGTTCGACCGGTATCCCCACGGTGTATCTCATGATCAGAAATCAGCAACAATCAAGACAAAGCGAAAGGGCGAAGATGCGGCGTTGGAACAGAAGCCAGATTTGCATACAGTGGAGGAATTCTTCACCACATTGACACCCCCACGAAATGGAGATAACCCAGCACAGCCGCCTGCGAAGCGCAAGGCCGGAGCAAGAAAGGATGGTGTTGGGCGCGATGATGTCGAGGTTAGGCGGGATAGTCAGACACCACAGGCTGAAACTCCAGTTGGAACTGGAGCTGCTTCGGCAAAGTCAGTCGCCAGTAGTCCGCAAACTATGGAGCAGACGGCAGCTGGGTTCAGAAGAGCACTATCAGATTTGGGGCAGACGATTCATAAACACCACAAGGATCGAAAGTATACGGGGCCGTTGATCACTACTAATGAGCCAAGGCCATTGAAGATTGATACCGACATGAATCCGTTTGGACAACGCCCGAGGGATCAACAGAGACAATCACAGCAACAATTACAACAACCTCAACAACTACAGCAAAGTCCCCCGTCGGCATTTTCACAGTCCGGACCACAGTCGTCCATTCCACTTAGTCCACAGACCATCAACGGTAGAAACCATTTCAACCAACAACTACAGAACAATCCAAACCAGCACCACCATCGGCCCTTCTTCCCATCGACTACCGACCTGTTTTCGTTATCTCTTTCTCAAGCTGGCAACATAGTCCAGCCACTAGACCGCCAACTAGTCCTCAGTGCTTATGCCACGGATCTTGGAATGGGCAACCAGAACCTCATGGACACATCCCAAAACTGGTCCATGGACAACATAGATATACTATCCCAGCAAAACCATCATCATCAACAACAACAACAACAACAACAACAACAGCAGCAGCAGCAGCAGCAGCAGCAGCATCAGCAACAGCAGCAAGTTACCCAGATGATGAATGGAACTCCTATGTCTGTCGAACGTTGTCGTCCCATGATGTCAAATGTACAGATTTCAGATGGCTCATCCGGGGCCAACTTGAATTTCGGACCCGAAGCTAGTTCTGCTTGGTTTATGCCGTTCAACATGGAGCCGCCGGAGATTAATCAGGAGATGGGGTTGGGGGTTAGTGGGATGGAGACGTTTGGAGGGATCTTTGCGGGTGGGATGAGTAGTTTGGCGAATGGGTTCGATCAAATGAATGGGAGTGGGCCACAACAGTAGACTTGGGGAGCTGAAGGTGAGAGAATATTGAAGAGAATTATGAAGGGTAACGCAAGGATATAGGAATGGATTGGTTGGTGTTTTGTGTACTTAGGGTTGTTTTTATATGCCATTTTGAAGTTGTATTATCATAACAAGAATTACATTCAACTTGGATATATTACAAGCAACAAAGAATATATTCGCTAAAGACAAAAAGCATTTTGAACGCCAAAGACTCAGTCAAGACGACATCTATTCATCTCAACTAGCCAAGAAAAAAACGAATAGAAGCAAATAATAGACAACAAATTACATGTAATAACAACCCCCCCCCCCTTCATTCCTTTCCCTTTTGTTCTATAATCTACTCCTCCACTGCCACTTTACTCCCCTTCTTCTTCGACCGCCTCTTCTTCTTCTTCCCTTCCCCATCCTCCTTCTTAACATCCTCCTTCCTCACCTTGACCTCATCCTCGCTATCCCGACCCCGCCCCCACTCCTTTGCCTTGGCCGCCTCCGCCTTAAACAACTCCCCAAACCCATACGTCGGCCCACTCTTCTCAAAGTCCTTCCCAAACACCTCCTTCCGCCATTTCCTCAACCTCGCCTTCTTCCCCAACCTCCGCGAATCCTCCGCCTTTTGCTCTGGCAACCGCCACTCTGCATACTTTTTAATACTCGCAAATTTCTTCAACGCCGTATCCGATGGCGCCAACAGGACATCCCGCGCCGTGAGGCCAAATGAATTGGGTGATGTCTCGCGGTAGCGGAATGCTGATGTTTCGCGGTGTTTCTTGCGGCGGGATGGGAGGGCGAGGGCATCGGGGTCGGCGAGGTCGAGATGCATGTCGATAATGGAGGAGATTTTGGCACGTTCGGTTTTGGAGGCTTTCTTGGCGGCCAGGCGGTCTTTTTTAAGATATTTGGAGGTTTTGCGTTTTTTGGATGGGCGCACGGTGTCTTCTTCTGAGTCGGAGGCTGAGAGGGCATTAGGGATCGGTTCTTCGTCAGAGTCTTCGAGGTCGGCGACGGTGAATTCGCGGGCGGGTCCCGCTGATTCACCGACAATGTTGGAGATGTCAATGTCATCATCCCATGTGGGCTTTTTTGGTTTCTTGCTCTTTTTACCAGTCTCTTCGTCCAGGACCTCTTCATCATCATCACTTCCCAAGTCCTTATCCTCTTGCAGGTAGTAGTCCTCACCAAACCGCTTAGTCATCTCCTCCTCCCACTTATCATCCTCATATGTATCATTGAGGAACTTGAGCAACTCCTCCTCCGTCAACTCCTTGCCCCAAGCGCCCGCCGTCTTCCGGATCATATCCAGTTTGTGTTGCATCTCCTCCAACTTCAACTTTTTCAACCGTGCCCTCTCCTCCCGTCTTTGCCTCTTTTCCGCCTCCCGCCTCTCCTTCTCCGCCTCACGCGCCCGTTTCCGCGCATTATTCTCCTCCTTTCGCAACGACTTTTCGTTTGTCAAAACACGCGAGTAAGTCTGCAGAACCTCGTTAGACTTGGTCGGGTCCTCAAACCGCATGTTGTACGCATGCTCAAACTGTTCAGCAGTTTCCAGCGCCCCATCATCATCGTCAGAGTCAAAGGCATCCCATTTGGAACCGTCGGGGCCCTCAGCCCATGCGCGGGATGCTATGAAGGTATCTAGGAAGGCCTCGGGGTTCTTGTCGGCATTGGCGATGTCGGATTCTGTGATTGTGGGCTTCGTAGTAACTTGGCGGTCGGGGTGCACGCCGTCGGCGGTCAACTTGGCTTCCTTAGGGGTCTTGCGCTTGAGGAAAGTCCCATCTTCGTCTTCCGATTCAGAAGAGTCGGCATCGTTACCGGCAGCTTTGATAGAAGAGACGATGGACTTCTTCAGAGCGTCCTGCTCCTCGGTGTAGGTCATGGGAACATTCTCATCCTGCGCATCAGGAGCCTCAATAGCTCCCTTGAGATACTGTTCACGGTGGTAGTCCTTGAGATATAAAGGTTTCTCCTTGGGACCTTGGTCTTCAGTTTCGGTCTTCTCGGAGTAGAATTTGGCGTCTTTATCGTAGATGCGAGGGTCCTTGCGGCGAATGGCATTTAGGGTGGCAGAGATCTCGGCATCTAGTGCTTCGGTGGCCAGGAAGCCGGCTTCATCTTCGGTTTCATCGTCAGATGATTGTTCGGAGCTCTCGTCGAGGTTGTCGAGGTCGCGGCCTTCACGCTTGAACTTTTCTTCGACTGTTGAACAGAGGAGTGGTTAGAGAGTGTGGACGGCATTGGTTTTGAGTGGTAATGGATACTTACGCTGATGTCTCTCCTTTAGCTTGTTCTGGTACTCGTAGCGCTGAGCGTAGTCCTTGTTGATGGTGAGGGTAGCACCGCCATCACCCTCGCTGGCAGAGTCTTCAAAGAGTACCTTTTTCGAGGAAGAGACTGCAGAAGCCTTTCCGGAACCCATTGCAATTATCTATTTGGAACAAACTCTCAGATAGCAAATGAATAAATGGATAGCTAGCACAAAGAAGAAAGAAAGTGTAGTATTTGATCGTTAGGAGATGATGGTTGGCGGCTGGTTTAGCGAAAATCCGTTGAACTTTTTCCATTCTCGAACTCTTTTTTTCTGCCGTTCATCAAAAGCGGTGAGTATCAAGGTTTCAATGTGGGGCCCAAATGACTGTAAGACAAAGCTATCACCTGTCAGCTGCATTGGACAGCTGTATCCTTGCCTCTGCCACCTGGCACGACCACTCAATTTATGTCGGAATCCAATTTGCACTGGAAATTTTGTGCTTGAATTCCAAGGTATTGTCAGAGACGAGGTTTCCCGCCTCGACGTACCCCACGAAAATCGTCTCCCGAATGCTCAATTGACGTCCCGGTTTCTTCCAGCCCGCAGACTCTCACAAACTACCCGAAAATGTCGCGGTGTCCTTCGGTTGCGCGCCCTATCCTGCGCACCCTCCCCGGCAATGGGCCCCTTCAACTAGCCTTCCGGCCCTTTTCCATGAGCACCGCCCGCTCCACCGACGTCACCCCCACCGACAAACCCGGCGAGACCCCAGCCTCCAATGCTACGGCCCCAGTCACTCAAGCTCAGTTCGACCCCTTGAACCTCGACCCCAACACGGCCGTTGGCCGGGATGCCGAGTTGGCGTTGATGAAGGCTGGTACGCCACCGATTGGATCTCGGCGTCGTCGGCAGGCGATGAGGACCGGTTTGGGAATACCGTTTGAGCAGATGCCGTACCAATGTTTCCAGGAGGCCCGCAAGATTCTAAAAGCAGACCGTGAGAAGAAAGTCGCGCAGTTGCAGGAGAAGGTGGTGCAGATTGAAAATCTAGAGAAATCCGATGGTAGTAGATTCCGTCGCGGTATTGCTGGCCGTGACCTTAAACTCAAGAGTTTGAAAGAGCGAGTAGAGGAGCTGCAAATTCAGGCAGATATCAATGATCCGGTGGTGCGGAGGCGACTGGAAGATGGAGAGGGTATGTGACATAGCATTCTAGGTGATGTGATACTGAACTTCTTCTCACTAACACGATGCAGCTGACATGAATAAACCCATCTACCGCTACCTTGCCAACCGCCAATGGCGCTCATACGACCGCAAGGTAATGCAACAGCGTATCAACCAATTCAAGATCGTCCCCGATCTCCTACCCGCCCTCGACATCACAGCCGAAGTCAAACTCCACTTCCACCGCCGAAAGATTGCCCCCGGCGCCCTCGTCCTCTCCACCATCAGCGAATTCCCCGCCCGACTCAACGTCCAACTCTTCACTCCCGGGCCCCGCCTCCTGTCAATCGTCGTCGTCGACCTTGATGTGCCCAATGTCGAAACCGACTCCTACCAGAAACGTTGCCACTTCCTCGCCGTCAACATCCCCTTTGACCCTACCAAGAACTCACTTCCTCTTTCTTTCATCCACGATCCCAGCCAACTGGTCCTCCCATGGATGCCCCCCTATGCCCACCAGGGAGCCCCGTACCACCGTCTCGCCATTGTCGTCCTAGAGCAATCCGGCTCCGAACCCGTGGATGCCGCCAAGCTCAAGGAAAAGTATGGGGAGCGCCTCGGCTTTAGTTTGAAGTCGTTCCAGTCCAAGACAAACGCGCGGTCTATCGGGTTCAACATGTTCCGGACCGAGTGGGATGACACAATGCAGGGAGTCATGGCGCGCCACGGATACGAGGGTGCGGATACGGTGTTCCGCAGAGTTCGGGTGCACTCGCTCAAGCCTCGTCGCAAGGCACGTGGTTGGGAGGCGAAGCGCCAAGGTCCCAAGTACCGTCACCTTTGGAAGTACACGAAGCGTATTCGTGGTCTGTCCAACGGGCGGGGCTGGACGAAGCGTGATTGAGTTTGAGGAGAAGAGGAGGGAATTGTTGGTGGGAGAGAGTTGTTTGTTTTATAGCGGACTGTCAGTGGTTGACGGCAGTCTTGCCTTGTACACTAAATGTATTTTCACACTTTTTTTCTGTTACAGTTCATATGTGTCGAGAAAGCAATACCGAGTTGATATTGGAGAATCAGTTCATGTATAGACTTTGATGTACTGTCCTTGTGTGAGAACTGTTATTGGTCGCTCTGCTTATCTTGGTTTACATTTTGTACTATTAGTGTATATGAATCAATCCTGTTCAAATTATCTTTAGATGTACTTTGAAGATGTTATTATTGATACAATTACTATACAGAAGATATAGGCACATATTAGGGTTTGGGGTTAGAAATGGCTGTTTATAGAGCACCACCAACAACAGAGACAAACCACATCGCGAGTCGCACATGAATACCCACTCTTCTATCCGTCTTTGCCAGATCCTCCAAAGTTGTTTTTATGGCATAATCTTGTAACCACCTTTGCTCATCTCCCAACTTCTTCTTTAACCCTTCATCTTTCGTCACAATCAACGCTCCCGCCTCGAGATCTAACGAATAACTCCTCTTTGTATAATTCGAACTGCCTACGATGCTAATCGCCGGATCTCGATCCCCGGGCAACGTTACCCACAAACCCTTTGCGTGATACGTCCACCCATCTGGTTCCGTGACACTTCCCTGTCGCCATTCCTTGAGGGTGACCGCATCACCACGGCCTTCTGCCTGCACGGTACGCAAGAAGCGACGGGCGAGGTAGGTATAGGCGGCGGGTAACATGCCGGAGATGCCTTTGGATTGGAAGAAGCCGTTGGCGTGTGGGGAGGCGGTGATGACGGTGCCGGTGGTGGATGCGGAGTTTATAAGGAGCTTCGTAAGGGAGGGCGCCGGGTTGAAGTAGCCGGCGGTAAAGGTCCAGGAGGAGCCGGAGAATTGCGGATGTGAGAGGGTGCGGAGGATGTGGGTGACGGCAGGGAGTTCGGTGGAGGTGTCTGGGGAGAGGAGTTGGGAGAATTGGGTTATCATGTAGACACGGGTGTTTTGGAGAGGAGGGTTTGGAGTGGCTGTTGGGTGGATGAGCGGGGTGAGAGTTGAGGTGGCGTATTTGATGAATTCAGAAGGAGAGTCGATAGGGGCGGGGGCGGGGTTGGGCCAAACCATGGTGAAGCCGGAGGGGTCAGTGCTAGGTTTGATGAGATAGCTGAGGGACGAGACACCGTAGTGGACTTTGCTGAAGTAGTTGGTTACTTCGGAGGAAGAAAAGAGGTGATAGCGATCCTGACGGTTGGTGAAGTAGTCGGTAGAAAGGTTGGCCCTATATAAAAATAGTTGGTAAGTGAGTAGGCCATACGATTGTAAGAGGAACTAACCCTGACAGAATGATTTCATCATCGATTCCGTACAACTTCATGTGCTGAAGACCCCACCCTTCATTGATCCGCTTGGGAATGTACTTTTTACGCAATCCTGTGAGATTCGGTGTATGGTACATGCGAATCTCTACTCTATCAGCACCAAATTCCGATACTAACGGAACCAACAAAGATGCCGATGACGGGTTCGGCGCCTCCCGAGTACCACGGAGGGCATCAGTCAAGATGCTGACCTTTAAGTCCGGGTTCGCACGGAGCGCACTTTTCAAGGTTGCAATCTTGTTTCACTATCATCAGTCTACGTTCTAGCATCATGACGGTTTAGAGCAGAACTCTACATACCAAGTCCTTTTCCGTCTTGCCAATGTACAGCGTCGAGAGAAACACCCTCCGCTTCGCCCCCTTGATCTTGTCCTTTTACACCACCAAATACATATCAGTCACTATCCATCTACACGCCACCAAAAACTTCCTTGTGTATCCTAATTTACCTTGAGCGTTTGATAAAATTCTGCTGGCGCCTGTATAACCCGCACCTGACTCCCGTCAATATCAAATGCCGGCGCAATCCGATCTAGTTCAGTCACAAATGGCATCACTGATGCCCCTTGGCTGCCAACCGCAGCTGCTACCGGCGCAGCATGGGGGGCGGAGGAGCCAGGGGCGGAGGAGTACCGGCGAGTCTGCATGGGTTTGGGGTGGAAGGCCGGGAGAGCGGCACGCCGGGGAGGACCACGGACGCGTGGGACGCAACGACAGATGGTTCGAATCATGAGATGGGTGACCAGATATAGAAACAGATGATGAGACTCTGAAGTTATAGGCTGTCTTCAAGGGTTGTTGATGGATGTTTTGGTATACTACAAAATGGAGTTGTTTGTTAATTGAGAAGCTTGTAGCTGGTATGTGAAGACCCACAAAAGCGTTGCATATTCTCAGCTTCAAGGTTGTCGGTATAATTCAACCGAGACTTAGCCGAAGTCCCACCAGGCAGCTTTCCCCCAGAAATGGGCTCCCGCTAAGCCGGGGGATATGAAGCCCGTTGGAAGCTCGAGATAAGTTTAGAGCCTTGAATTGAGCTATAGAGCTTCCAACTGTTTAAATCTGTCTTCTTTTTTTTTCAAACTCTTGACAGGCGATTTATTCGTGATTATCAGACAACATGTCTACGATTACGAGAACGCTGAGTAATCTGCGCAAGATTGGTTTCAAGGTTTGTTGCGACAAGACATTGACAAGTGAGGATGAGGCTAACTGATGATGTCTTTAAGAAATATGTCATGCAAATGCTGGTAATGTTTGCCCTCTGTGATATTGAATATGATGGAACTGTTATGGAGAGCCAATGGCTTCATATTCGTCTGCAATCGCATGTCAATCATCACCCATCAGAACCCGAACGCAGCTAACCCTCAGGCGCATCATTGAGCGCATGCCCCAATATTAGTATATCGGTAAGATGATTGGATACTTTATAATACACTCTATGAGTAGCTGCTAATATCATATACAGGTGATACCAAGTATGGTGAGCTGATCGGCACCGATAAGTTCGGCAACAAGTACTTTGAGAACAACGAGGAGCTTCCCCGTATGTGCCCCCTTGACACCCCCCTCTGTCGCGGTACCTCTTGGACCTAGTCTCTAACGCTTTTCTTCTAGTTCGTACGAGATGGATTGAGTACGCCAAGCACGATTATGACGCGTAAGAACTATTGAAACCCCCCCCTCTTATCCCATATAGTCTATTCTCTGACACTGCGCAGCGCCCACATCGAGCCCGGTTGGCACGCTTGGATCTCGTACTCTGTCGACGTCCCCCCCACCAAGGACAGCCTCCTCGAGACCAAAGTCCGTAGATGGGAGCGTCGCGAGCCGCAGATAAACTTGACGGCAACGCCCGGTGCCTATCGGCCCTACAATACGTGAGTACTTTCCCCGGTTCTAGAATCCGTCGTCTTGTTAACATTTCTATAGCACGGTTCCCAAGATCACTAGTTGGCAGCCCAAGGCGACCGCCAGACAGTAGGCAGGACAGTAGGCCTTTTACTCGCATGATGCCGACTTTTGGACTACAGACTACATATGGACAAACAGCCCTGAACGACTACAGATACCGGCATGTGGCCGTGTATATATCACCAGAAACGACTTCTTAAACAATATTATTCTCCACGCTTTGATAGTTTAGCGTAGACAGTAGTGTTTAATAGTGTCTTGAATTCAACATACTCATTAAATTTCGGGTTTGTCTTTATACAATTCACAGCCTGTGTGCTGTAGTACTAGGTCAACTAATCTACAGCTTCCCTTCAACTGCCGCCTTTATGGCATCACACGATGACTTGGCATCACCAAACAACATCCGAGTTCCAGGCATGTAAAACATGGGGTTCGGTACGTCGGCTATAACCATTTGTTAGTATTGGTTCTCATCTTATCAAAATCCGAGTTGCTCGCTCGAACAAACTTACCATATCCACTAGCCATGCCACGCTTCATCACAATCACCTGCTTACTCTCCCACGCATGCAACACTGGCATACCCGCAATCGGGCTTCCCGCCTCTAGGGCAATCGGGTTCACTGTATCATTGGCACCGATAACAAGCGTAACATCAGCGTCCCCAAAGTCATCATTGATCTCGTCCATTTCCAAAACGATATCATACGGCACGCTTGCCTCCGCCAACAGCACATTGCACTGTCCGGGCATTCTGCCTGCCACAGGATGAATAGCAAAGCGCACATTCACACCCTTTGCCCTCAACATCCGCGTGATCTCACTAATGGCATACTGCGCCTTAGCAACGGCCATACCATAGCCAACGACAATGATGACATTCTCTGCGTTAACGAGTGCATCGGCGCAGTCGTCGACTGTCGTCTTGGTAATGGTACCTTCCACCTTGTATTCATTCTGTGTTGCCGGTGTGCTGGCACCTCCGAAAAGAACACTCGTGAGCGAGCGGTTCATGGCAACGCACATAATGTACGAGAGGATGGATCCAGATACACCAATTAGGGCACCAACGCTGGTAAGGAGGGGATTATCGAGCATGAAGCCTTCGGCGACGAGAGCGAAGCCACTGTAAGCGTTAAGAACGGTGATGACTACGGGCATGTCGGCGCCGCCTATAGCCGCGGTGGTAGTGAATCCTTTGATGAAGGACAAGAGTGTATTGGCGCCGAGGGCCATTGCGGCGATGGCGGGGGATCCTGGCGCCAAGGTAAGGAATGCACCCATAGTGGCCATGTTAGTGCCCAGTAGAGTCGTGTTGATGAGATGTTTTCCAGGGATATGTAATGGTCTAGATGACATGCGGCCGGCAAGCTTGAGGAAGGCAATGATGGAGCCGGTAAAAGTGATGCCACCGATTAGAACACCGAGATAGGCGGTGGTAAGGTGGAGGGTTGAAGCGTGTTCGATACCGGACATGACGCTGCCGACGCTGGTCATGACGGCCGCAAGACCTACGACAGAATGGAGGGCGGCGACGGTTTGTGGGAGATCAGTGGGGGTGATGCGCTTTCCAATCATCAACCCTATACAGCGAGCGTTGTTAACCTTGAGATGCCTGTTTTGAGGGTGGGATAGGAAAAGGGGCTTACCAAGTAAAGCACCGGTAACAGCAAGAACACCAAACTGAGTGAGAACTTCGGGGGTGAAGCCAACGGCAAAAAGAGAAGCGAGAACACCGGAAGCCACACCGAGGATACCAAGCATGTTACCCATTCTGGCTGTAGCCTGGGAAGCAAGGGCAGTTAGAGAGCCAATACAAAGGACAGAACTAGCTAGATATCCGGCCTGAACGAGACCAGCAGCACCAGTTGAAGCGGCGGCGATGAAACCGCCACCAAAGACGGCTGCCGGGATGGCGTACAGCCAAGGGTACTCTGGAGGGTCAGTGGGACCTATAATATGTTAGCAGGCTAATCTGGGACTTGAGTCTGGAGATGTGAGTCTTACGCTTGAACATGTCTAGCATACGCTTAGTGATGACGAAACCACCTGAAATATTAACAAATGACAATAGAACCGAGGCTGCACCCAAAGCCTGAGGAATTGTCTGCGGGAAGTAGCCACCGCCGAGGACAAAGAAGCCGCCAATACCAACCATTCCAGAAATTGCATTCGTCACACTCATCAACGGTGAATGAAGCGCTGGCGTCACTCCCCAAACCACACGGTAACCGATGAGAGACGCCAGAGAAAAGATCATGGCGTTGCCCATGAACAATGGGCCAGTGAGCTTACCAAGGGCAAGAACCGAACCCATGCCAGCGGTGACAGCTGCAACTTCGCGGGATGTCTTTTGGAAGGGAGTTGGGGCGACCACGGGGGTCTCGGGGTCGGCTTTCTTCTTGGAAGCTGGGGTTGGCGGGGGAGTAGGGAGGGGAGCCGGGGGGAGGATTTCGCCGTTGAGGGTGACGATGCTACCGCGGACAACTTCATCGCTAAGGTCGATGCCAAATTCTTTGTCCTTGGGGGTCATGGAAAGCAGAAGCTTGGTGATGTTGTTGGAATACAGCGTTGATGACTGAGTGGGAAGACGAGACAGGAGATCGGTATACCCTATGACTTTGATATCTTTGTACAGTGACAATTCACCGGGAACTGTAGCTTCACAGTTACCGCCGGCTTCTGCAGCCAAGTCAACGACGACCGAGCCAGGCTTCATGACATTGAGGATATCCGTGGTGATGAGCTTCGGGGCGCGCTTCCCGGGGATCAAAGCTGTGGTGATGATGATGTCTACTTCCCGCGCCTGTTCCTTGAATAGTCGCATCTCAGCCTCGATGAATTCCTTGGACATCTCCTTGGCGTAACCACCAGCACCAGAGCCATCTTCGTCGATTTCGACCTCGATGAACTCGGCGCCAAGAGACTGGACTTGCTCACGAGCAGCAGGGCGAGTATCGAAGCCACGGACAATGGCACCCAGACGCCGAGCCGTCGCAATAGCACTCAGTCCAGCAACACCAGCACCAATGACCAGAACCTTGGACGGTGGAATCTTCCCGGCAGCCGTAACCTGGCCTGTCAAGAATCTACCAAAGGTATTCGAAGCTTCCAGGACAGCCTTGTACCCCGCGATATTCGCCATAGAGCTCAGTGCATCAAAGACCTGCGCACGCGAAATCCGCGGCACCATATCCATTGCGAAAACCGTTGCATGGCGCTTGGCCAGTTCGGTGACGATCTCTGGGTTTTGACCAGGTTGCAAAAAGGACAGGACGGTCTGGCCGGGTTTCACAAGGGGTATCTCGGAAGCGGTGGGGGCGCGGACTTTGAGGATGATGTCAGAGGTGGACCAGAGGGTTTCGGCAGAGTCAACCAGCGTGGCGCCGGCGGCGAGATAGGCAGAATCGGGGAAGTTGGCGGCAAGACCAGCGGAGCGTTGGATAAGGATGCGGGAGAAGCCTTTTTTGAGGAGGAGGGAGACGTTGGCGGGGGTTAGGGCGACGCGGCGTTCGGAAGGGTAGGATTCTTTAGGGGATCCGATGACGAGGGAGTTGAACGGGGTGGATGGGACGGGAGGAGTGGGGTGTGCAGACGGGCAGGTAGTGGTAGTGGTAGAGTAAGAACGGAGACGGAGAGAAGGTATCACGGGAGACTGGAAGCGAGGAGCGGAGATTATGGACCAGCAAAGAGAAGTAGAGGCCGGCTCGTGCTTTGGGGCTGTTTGGTCGTTAGCAGTTGCAGTTCTACGAGCAGACGTAACGGGGTTTACCAAGATTGAAAAAGGCTCGGAAGAGTGAGCTGCTAGATGCTAGAGAGGTCATGGACGGTCCGGATCCAAAGCCCAATAGGGCAGTTGGACGGACGAACGTCCATGACATGGTGACTTTGTATTTAATTGGTGGGAAATGTATACAATATAGTGGGATTATGGAAGATCTAATTCCGGGAATGCCTTGGCAATAGATGTCATGAGAAATAGAGTCTACGCCAATAAAAAAAAATTAAAAAATAAAATCTCCAAAGCTCCGATTTCATATAATCGCCGGCTGCCCGTGCTCACAAGTACCCCTCGCGCCTATTACTCCAATTTCCCGGTAATAATCGTTTAACCCTTGATCTCATACGAGTTTTGACTATATGTAAATCATCTTTAGCCAGCCAATTTATACATGCTTACTATGGTGAAATAGGCTACGTAATGCAGCATTTTCTGGCACCTTGTCAGTGGATGACTTGCAGAAAATCCTACCTTGAGTATGGCCTCCTCATCAGATATACGGAGAAATCACGGGCCGAGATTACCCTGGGTTGGGTCCTGATTAAGCCGGCTGTTTAAGCTATGAGATTATACGGGACGAGGTTAATGAGTAAGGGGACACTGAGGTTAGAAATGTATTTGAAGTATTACATCTACAAGTTCTCTCAAGCTGGCTTTTGCTAAAAACTCATGATGAACAGGCTCAAACCACCCAGACTCCTCTCCCATAAAACTCATGATATTCCTTCCTAGACTACCCTTTTACTGATTGATAACTGAAATCTCTGCATCCAACAAATCTCTGCATCCAACAAATCTCTGCATCCAACACGTCCTACGTCTCATCGTCAAATCATCCAGGATTCCTTGGTCCTAATATCGGAGGCTCAAACTTCCTCTTTGCCCACGCTCCATGAAGTCCATGTCTGCCAAGCGCTTACAACCGCCTCAGGACTCTTTCTCTTGGTCTTTGCCGAGATTACAATGCTTATTATTCTACTGCTACAGGGCCTCTGTAGGGCTGTAGATACTTGCTGCGGGGGCTTTGTCGTGGAAGATTGAAGAGACTCCACGGCTTATCAGATCCTCGGAATGAATATGGTACTGTGTATGTATATTAGTGCACTGTGTGTAAACACTGTCTCCACTACCCCACCATCAGCACTAGATACAATGGGAAGGAGCTTTAGCACGGAAACACACGATTGTGGGAAGGCGATACGTGATTTAAGCATTCGAAATCCTCAGCCTTGTGGTCCAACAGTTGTCTATACCCCAAAGTCATCTCCATCTGTATCCAACTGCAAACTTTTTCATCACATTCGTCACTCATCTCCATCTCTCTCCTCATATACCCCTCGGAAAAAATGTCCACCGACAATTCCATCATCACTATTGGCAGCCGCAAGTCGGCCCTCGCCCTCAAGCAAACCAACCTCGTCATCGCCGCCCTCCAAACCCTCCACCCCACGTACGACTTCCGCATCAACTCCATCTCCACCGCCGGCGACAACGACCAAGCCACTGCCCTCTACAACTTCGCCGGCAAGGGCCTCTGGACCAACGAACTCGAAGCCATGCTCGCCACCAACCAGGTTGACTTTATTGTTCACTCCCTCAAAGATATGCCCACCTCCATCCCCGACGGCTTCACCCTCGCCTGCATCACCGAACGCGAGGATGCTCGTGATGTTGTCTGCATCAAGTCATCGCTCGCTGGCCAATACAAGACTCTTGCGGACTTGCCCAAGGGCTCCGTGGTCGGTACTTCGTCTATCCGTCGCATTGCACAGCTGAAGCGCCGCTACCCGGGTCTTGAATTTGCTGACGTCCGTGGAAACATTGAGACACGTCTACGGAAGTTGGATGAGGGTCCCTTTGCCGCCATCATCCTTGCGGCGGCAGGTCTTCTCCGTATGGGATACGATGCGCGCATTGCGCAGTATCTTGAAAGTGAAACCGAGGGAATCCTGCATGCAGTTGGACAGGGAGCCATTGGCGTGGAGGCACGTCAAGGGGATGAGAAGATTGCAGAGTTGCTAAGGGGAATTCAGCATGAGAAGACGATGCTGGCGTGTACGGCGGAGAGATCGATTATGCGGCGATTGGAGGGTGGCTGCAGTGTACCGATTGGAGTGGAGAGTAAGTGGGTTGGGGAGGTGACATTGCGAATGAAGGCGACGGTTGTCCGGGCGGATGGGAGTGAGGGGGTTGATGTGGAAGAAGTGAGACAGATCAAGACGGCAGAGGAAGCACATGTGTTTGGTAATGAGATTGCCGAGAAGCTTTCGGCGCTAGGAGCAGATAAGATCTTGCAAGGTATCAATGCGTTGAAGCACAAAGCTCCGGTCAAGGCTTCAGAGTAGCATAGCTAGAGGGGGAAGAGGATATAGTTAGGGACGCAAGACTGTCTTGTGTATACACAAAAAAAAAAAAAAAGATTACTTCGCATATAGCTACGACATGATGACCACTTCACTCCACTCCACCCAATAAAGAGACACGCAGGCAGAGAGTTTACTGTCAATTGAACATATCAACAATGTTGATGTCGAAGCGTATATGAAATGTATGCATCATCATTGTTGAAGAAAGGAGTGTCATGTAACATGGTTGGTACAAGAAAGACATCAGAGTGAGAGTAATACTCTATAAGCAATCAACAGTCCTTATTAAGCCCTCTCCTTGTTCAGGCCATGCATTTCATAACCATGGCCATCGCCACTACGAACTATGCTCAATGCTCCTCACTCTGAGTAAACTTTGCATACGCACTAAAAGGCATCAGCCCTTCAAAAGCCTTGACCCCTTCCTCATCCACCTCCACCTTGGCAATCCACCCACCGCTCGCCGAATCCTCGGGCGCCTGGTTGATCGTCGACGGCTTCTCCTCCAACAGAGTGTTCACATGGACAATCCGGCAGCTGATAGGCGCCAGAATATCCGACGCCGACTTCACCGATTCAACGGCTCCCATCGTGTCGCCGGCCTGCAGTTCGGCACCCACCTCGGGGAGCTCGACATATACAACATCACCGAGCTTGTCGGCGGCATACTCGCTAATGCCGATGACGGCGGTCTTCTTCTCGAGGTCGAGGTCGACCCATTCGTGATCCTTGGCGTAGCGCTTCTCGAGGGCTAAGAGGATAGATATGGCATTGTTAGTGGGTAGGTTCTTTTTGTTTATTTTGGACAAACCCGGAGAGTCGGTAGACTGGGATTTAAGGGGGGGGGTTGCGCACCAATTCTGGAGGTGAAGAAGGAGCGGGGGGCGGCAAAGGACATGGCCGGGCGGGCGGTGGCGCGGGGGATGGCCGCGGCCAGTAAGCGGGTGGCGCACAAAGAGCGGGCGATGGAGGCCATTGTGTAGTATAGCTAGGAAATGGCTATGTTGAAACGACTGTTAGAGGGTAGTCAAGAGGTTGAGAATGGCAAAAAAAAAAAAAAAA